>JBBPCS010000130.1:9471657-9505142 GCA_037974645.1 Hollardia meadi
TACATAGAAAAAGTCTTAGATCTTTGATTTCAACTCATGAAAAATTGGAGCAAAAACAAAAGTGTTGCGTTTATATTCTCTGTAAATTGAGGATTTACTTCAACTGAACCAGGTGGTGATTGTGGAAAGACAAATCAGGACGGTCTTGGTGAGTTTTATTTAGTTTGTCTCGTTTAAATTAAGTGTTTTTTTCATGATGATTTCACAAGGCAATTAAGCTCAGAAGGTGTACAGCTGTATTTTTCTGTTTAGTGAGGAAAACAGGTGTAAGAATATTTCCTTTCTTGACATTTTGTTTGTATTTGTATTGTTTACTTTATTAGAGTAAACGCTAAGAGAGCCTGTGAAACTTAGAAAACTTGCCACTCCTTGTACATCTCCCAGCCGAAGCTACGCAAATATGGGGGCTATCAGACTATCGCCTCTAGGTACAAAGTGGTATTATGAGACAGTACGGGCTGGAGCTAGCAGCTGGTTAGCATGCTAACTTTAGTACATATCTCTGGAACACAATAGGCCAACATAGATGTCTTTGACATAACGTCAACACTACTGTTTCTTCACATTCCGTTAATAATGTTAGTTCATTTTTTGAACGTTTTAAAATCTAATCCATATCATTGTCACAACGTGGCAAGCCCAAACAAAACCCATCTTGTCTTTTCTGTTTAAGCATCCTTCTTCCCAAGAAATTATGATTATATAACTAATTTGGTTTTACAATTTGAGGAAAACACATTGGAATATGTACTCTCTCTCTATATATAATCTGTATATACTATATGATATTTTTTAAAATAGAAGGGCATGCATTTTTGTACCGCACACAAGTTTTGAGGCAATGTTGGGAGGGGTGGGTGGTGCGAGTTTACATCCTACCTCCTGTGGTGGTTACATTTAATATCATACATTTATCTAATACAACACTCATGGTTAAGGTTAGGAAAAGACCTTCTGTCTTGTGCTTCATGTCACTATGACTTTTTCAATAAAACAACTATCTAACAATAAAAATGATAATGGATATTGTAGGAAAGAAAATAATGTTCTCCATCCATGTTTTGCAGATATATTTAGTTTTAACATTTTGTAACTTGCAGATTTTTATGATTTATATGATTTATACTTCTAGATTGTCCCAAGTGCTCTATTGAAGAGACAGATAATCAGTTAAGGTGAATTTAGAGCTGTGTTTTCTGCACGGAGTTTCATGAGAATGTCAGCATATTTCAACTGCATACCCTTAAAATTCACTTATGTTATACTTTACACTGTCTTCACATCAAACATAACTGTAACTCCAAATAGCACAGGCCAAAACAATTGTCCTCTTGAATTTGTGCGATTACCTGTTCTCGATAATGAGCAGCTGCAGCCCCGACCCCGTCTCCCATCCAGCACTGATTGGATTAAGGTTTATTGGTTGAGAGGGGTAACCGGTTTTGCATTGACATAATGCAGATTAGAGAATATACATTTCTAGGAAGAGAACGCTCACCACTAATGAAAATGTCATTCAACTGCCACTAATGTACCTAATTGCACGTATATTAAATGACATTTGGAATCATTTCTATTATGATTTTTTAAGTATTTTCCCGTCATTAGAGTAAAAATAGATTCCTGAAACGATCAGAAAAAGAGAAGTGATGAGCACCACAAACTTCACTTGCACTTCATTGCTGGAGTAAGAATTTTAGCTGATGCTTACATTATTTTCTGCATATGCTGCATATTCTTAGCAAAAACAATGGTTGAGGGAGCTGTTTATTGTATTTTTTATGGAGACTATTATTCTACTTTTTGCATCACGTGAAAGGATGATACTGTGGAGATACAGAAAAGGCTGATTCGTTCTCTCCCTAATTGAGCCACTAATAATTGGCTGCCTTATGCTGACATCAGGTTATTTGGGAATACCTCTCTGTAAATAGTTAGCTCTGTGTCCATTGAATTAAATATTTTTTCAGTTTAATCATGAGCAGCGATTAAAGCAGCAGAGTTCCCTCTCTTTATTATTTCTAAGTGAGCACATCATACTTCTAGGCTGTTCACTGCGGTTTGCCGCTCAGTCAGGTCTCCCTGCGGTTATGTTGGCTCCCCTTTATGAATAGCTTAACAGCCACTGTAGATCACAGTGAAACCAATTACTGAGGTGAGTCAGAGGGAGCTGAGATTGAGCTTGCATGAATTCAGATTCAGGAGACCCAAGCTTGTAGCTGGGGTTGTATTGCTGAGACATTCTGAACATATCAGAGGCATTCAGAATAATCCTGATTAAACAGAAATCCAAAATTGTTCTGAGATCCTTTGATCACAGGAGGCGGTGGCGTTGTTTGTCACCACAGCACACTGTGGTGATGATAATGACTGAATATTTAGGATCATAAACCAATTCAAAGCCGGACTGTTATGTAATGGTGGACATTAAATATTCACAAGTCCCACCTTCAAGTTGATCACTTGGTTTTATTCATCTAATAAATCATTCTCCCAACATGAACTACAGTAGTCAATTTGTGATCATACTGCACCAAATATCTTAAGTACCAAATACGATTGTCAGAAATGAAACTAACCTCTTCAAAGGAAATTGTGTTTCAAATTTAGGGTAAAAATGTAATTATTCTGGTTCACATGCCATTATTTCAAATGCAACGTTCATGGGAGCAGCCGCGTGATACACCAGGTGTAAAACAATGTCCCTGGAGGCTAAAGAATGAGTGGGTTAGAAAATGGATGGATAGATGGTTAAAGAAGCATATGCATATCACATATTTTTAGATCTCACATATTTCCTTTACTTTCATTGTGACGGTGAAATTGTCGGCAGACTCATTTGGCTGTTTATAAGTTAACTGAGCTGAAAGAATAGTCGATGCATTTGGCATCTCAGTCATTTAGGAGGCAAACCTCAACACAGCTTTTAGTCCAGTCTTCTGCTCACTTTGTCAAATAGCTGCTGACAAGTAGCTGCAAAGGCAGTGCGGATATTCAGCAAACTTAAAAGACTTGAAATGCTTATAGTAGACTGTGATCCAGCCAGATTTTAGAATTCAGATGGGTTTGTCTGAAACAGACAGGGAAGGGCACAAGAGGGTTTTTCTCATGGCAGATATTTTTACTTGCACAGGTGGAGCTAATGACGCTAATGATGGCTCTGCTCCATTAAGTGCCCAGGGAGCCATGCCAGTTAGTCAGCTTGCATAACACCAGGGTCTGGGAGCCGACACAACTAAATGTACGGACAAAACTAAATTTAATTACGCCTGTCAACCCACTTGATCTTTTATGTTACCAAACTCTGAAGTGACTATTCCAGCTTGCAGTAAGGATTGTATATTAGTGAGCTGTAAGAAGGCTAAATTACAGCCGTCCCATTTAATCATCCAAATGGCTACTTGAATCCCCTCAGCTGCTTTTCAATAGATGCCCAAACCTTGAAGTTAAGTCCTGCAGAAGTCTCAGTTTCATCGAATGTGCCACGTTCACTAGCTTGCACTGATGAGAGTCTTTAGATTAAATACAAGATAAGATGGAGTTTGTGCAAACAGGGTTATTAACGCCGTAAAGCTTTACAGTTATGCAATGTGATATTCATTTAAGGCTCTTTCAACCTGTTTGTAGTATGTACAGTCTGAGGTTATACTGCATTGTAGATCCAGTATTCAAGCCAGCAAAGCAGACATTGTGTTGAGAATACAAATACCTTGCAGTGTTGGCGCACACTTCCAAGATGAATGCGTGTGGGTGAGGAACACAGTGGGGGACTATTTGAGAGGGATAGGTGTACTCCAATTACACACCACAGTGCTTGGGTTAAATAAAGGGCGATACCAAGTCTTATTTGTCTCACAGCCAGACCCTTTCAAGAGTTCTTATTGTGATTTGTTAACGAGGCCCGTGAAGACAGAATCTTATTTTTATCCACAGTCTTTATTATTTCCCTGGCACAGAACAAGAAATACATACGGCTACTGTAGGATGATGCATGTGTGTGATGTTTGATGGTGCTACGTTTTCCCGTGAAAAATCATGATATTATCCCACATGATTTCATTCCCAATTGCTGCCATAGATCTATGACCATAGAGCATATTTGCTTCCATTGAGCAAACTGGAAACTTATGACGACTGTTGATTAAAAAAATAAAAAAAATAAAACACATTTAAATCACAAAATTAATCAATGAAGAGAAGAACCACACAACAATCGACAAACATTTAGAATCAAGCTTTAATTTTTTATTTTTCAGTATGATAATAAACTTGATTTATGGAGCCAATGTTCACTTTCTGCAAAACACAACGTAAATTTGTTAACATGGCGTTAGTTCCCGAATCTGCACATTTTCAGTAAATCTGATTGGCTCAGGTTGCAGTATGGCAAGTACCACGTCACATAGACAAATGGTAGGCCAGCTGCTCCTGTCTTCTCTGCTTTGTTCCCAATCATATGCAATTAACTGAAATGGCAACAGGTGCACTCCGGTCAAGTTGATACAACAACTGATGTTGCAAAGAAATTGATCATGTTCATATTTCTTTATACATGGAAGGTCAGGAATGTTGATAGTTAAGTTTTTTGTTGTTTTTTGTTGTTGTTTTTCTTCCAAAGCCCCGTCGCCATGGTAAAATATGGGCACTGTACGATTATGCAAACCATTGATATTTTGCAGATATTTTGAACAAAACTTGGGGATAGTTTCCAGCCACGTTTGTGGCAACAAAACCAGGTAATTTAAGCTAATACATAACGACTAAGAAAGACTCTACTCCAGCCCCTCTACTGTACCATTTTCAGCTGCCCCAGATGGAAGGTGACAACCGTGACCACCGTCCACATCAATAAAACCAACCATCTGTAATATGACAGCAAATGATGCAGAATACAGTGTCCGATGCAGCATTGCAAGCACCAATACACACAAACATAAAAATAGGACACTGGCATGTACTGTATGCATGTAAAAGGACAGTGCCACTGCTATGGCAAAATATGTTTGTTTTTTGTTTTTTCGCATTTTGGTTTTCCACCTGTGTAAATGGATGGTGGAAGCTGATGTCTGTCCTTGGGCATTTTTTAAATTTACATTAGTTCACAGGACATTCATCGCCCAATCTGACATGCTGAGAAATTAATAGCGGTCAATCTGACACAGATTATAACCAAAACTGTATGAGATCCATCTCACACAGTGTGACATGCAATGAACGTGATGGGCTTAGTGTTTCGAACATTATGTTGTTGTCCTCTCCTGAACATGGGTACAAGGCATCTCAGTAATGACAGAGGCTTTCACTCCTGGACTACCGCAGATCCTTTGTGCCTGTCTGTCTCACTACATTCTTTGCTGTATTGATCACTTAAATCCTCCAACTTTTTTCACAGCCACTGTGTGTGCTGTACAGCAAAAGTGAACGTGTGAAAGAAAACCGTTTGTTTTTTTTGTCGCAGTGCACATTACTGCAAAGAAAATCTGTAAGTATAGACCTTCTTTTCACTGCATCCATGTTGACATGAAAGAGCATGTAAACACCGGTTTAATTAATGAAAATTAATTAAAGTTCTGTTCTATTTAGTGCAGCAGAGCCTATCCAGTGAGACAACACGCACAAGAGAGGCACCCTGACTCTGTTTGACCTGAATGGAATGGAACTATAATCATTATCATTTGTCACACCTGTGTTTATGCTATACTACTTTTATGCCAAAATGACTGCTGTAAAAAAGGTCTATTAGGAATGTCAAAACGTGGAAGTTAACCCCCTTTATTACTGGATGGGGGCAATGTCAATCAAGCACAGTCTGTGAATGCACACTCAGTTCTGGCAGGAGGGATAATCAGCCAAAATAAGTGAAAACACCTGTGTGGCTGGAGTATAAGTGTCTAGGGCATCCCCGGCCACTGCACTATGCTTGGTTGGTCACAGTTGGCAGTGTTTGTGGTTTGGGATCTGGCAAGGGTTCATGTCTTTCAAGCTAAATCAGCAATTGCTGGGGCATGTCATGAAACATTTGTGTTCCTCCCAAGGTGAAAGCCATGTTAAAGCAGCTGAATACAGGCAACAGTGATAAGACCAGAATACAGGCAAAAGCTGGCGGATGGGATCAGTTCAATGATTTATTAGGGGAGTTGCAAAAACTTAGACTCACAAGGCAAGCAAGGGTCTAAACCAGGAGTGTAGTCCAGACAGGCAAACCTATCAAAAAAGGTGGGTACAGAATCATAAGTTGATCAGGCAGGAGGTTAAGCAAGCAGGCAGGTAGGTTATAGATAACATGGTTCAGGCTCCAGACGCATGAAAGCCAAGGCACAAAACCACCAGGACAACTTAAATGATCTGGCAAGGAGTGAGTGGAAAAGTCACCTGGCTGACTGGAACTGTAAGGAAAGGAGTTACTGAAGGGCAGGAGGGTGTGTCTGGGTGTGAGAGTAAGGGGGACCCTACCCTCTTCCACTCTGTCATGTATTGAACTCTTCCTGGATTCACCCTTGCAGCTGAATGAAGCATCCTTAATTAAGGTGTAGGTTAGCGGCAAGCTTTGGGATGAATTCCCCTCTCTCCAGAGGAAACGGCAACTGTCGCACCTTTTCATTATCATGGTTTCGTATCTGCATATTCTATTATACATACATGTGCAGTTCGGTAAACATCTCATTTTTCACTCTGATTTTTATAAGCTGCTTTTACATTCAAATGAACACATCTATTGTTTTCCAAACTATAGGAGGGTATAATTGATTTTAAGTACAATGTACAGTAACCTGTAAGTTGGTAACGACTGTGACAATATTTGAGCAGTTAACGGTTTGTAAGTGTAGTCGCATGAAACTTTTATACGAAACGTCTTCCATGACAAACACAACACGGTGTTCGCATGGCCAGTAAGTCAGCATCGGTGCCGACTCACTATGGGAGGGTTTCTTAAGCCACTTCCACTCCAGGGTAATTGGTTTGGGATGGCACTTAATCTGGCGTACCCTCCGTGAGATTCTGCAAACAGAGTGGAAGTGAATAGGGGGAGGGTGTAGGGGGTAGTTTGAGAAGGACCCAAAGAGAGCATCTGGCAGATGGGCAGAGAATGGCAATGAATGGGTTTGAGTAAGTGAGAACGTGGCTGGAGGGAGAGACAGAGAGGCAAAATGTGACTGGCCATAACATTAATATTTTTCTAGGTTTGTTCGGTTTGTTAAAAAAAAACATTCCACCATGAGTATCAAAGCTGTGAGTCAAGGAATCAATTTCATGTCTTGAAATTCATGGCTGCTGGCCCAACTGTAAGTTGATGGAAAAACATTCAACAACCTCACACTTTATTCGTCGTCCAAATGTCTCAATGCCACTTTTATCATTAAAGCGCAATGATTTACAAAAAATATTAACATTTTTGATGTAGGTCATGTGGCCAGTCAGTGTTGAATCTTTTGTTTATTATATTAGTTTTTCTTCCATCTTCAAGCATCATTTCACAACAGTGAATTCAGGTTTTTGACAAGTGAATTGATCCAGGGGGACTTAAAATGGTGCAATGTGGTAATGGCAATGGATTAAGAGGAACTCAGAGGAGATTTGAGTTGATATTGGGTTGCCTCGCCAGTGCTGCAAAGCAATTTCTGACAGGTGCTCTAAAGGAATACAGAGACGGAGTGAAAATACATTGATATTGAATTTTCATGAGGACCTTCACAGCAGTGCAATTACCATGCCTGTTTTTTAGTATACCACAATTGTACTGGGAATAGTTTTCACTCAACTGTAGTGGTTAGCTGACACGGGAATAAGATAGTACACTGGGGCAATAACTGGCTAATCTTTGCAAAATTTTAATGAAAGTAAAACAAAGGGCACCCTATCACCCTATTGCCATGTTGCTGCTTTAGGAGGAGTAGTAGTAGAGGTAGTAGTAGTAGGTGTTTGTGCCTATACTAAAGAGGTAGTCGTATTAGTTGTCAGTATTGGGAAAACTACATTGACAGCATAGTTTTGCAAGCTACCAATTCACATTGAAAGAAGTTGAACCACAGCAAATTGAAAAAAGTGATCAAATTGACAATGTACATGTGATATGAAAAATAGAAATAACAAAATATAATACAAAAATGTCACATGGTAGCACAAAATGCCACCCATTGAGAATTTTTTTCAAAAAGTGCCCACTATTGATGGGAAAGTGCAAGTAATGTCAGCTTTGGTATACAGATACCTGCCTTTCAGAAACTACTAGAGTGGTGGGGGGCATTGCACCAAGCAGGATTACTCGGACAGACAAATTCTACAATAGCGTGCAGATGGGATGGAGATGGTCAACCGGGGTTGAACAGTACAGAAGAGATGGTCAAACAAAGATGTAATAATAAAGCTACTGCAAAATGCAGTGAAACTACTAGCTTGACTACATGTAGACTAGTTCACTACTCACAACATTAGTTGTTGCAAAGACAGCACAAAGTACCACAGTGGAAACGTTTACCATTAACCATGCTTTTGCATTAACGTTGGAATGGATTGTGTCACACTACCCACCCTGATTCAAAAAATAATTGACAAAGGTTAACATATTTACTTTAAAATGTGATCATTGCTTACATTAAATGTCAATATTTCTCAAAATAAGAATGAATCAATCAACTCAATGCCTACAGGTAAAAACATCATGATTTATTATTGTTTATTTCATCTTGCAAGTTGTAAGAATAACGGTTCAATGCTGAAATTGTATTTGCAATTGTTCATGTGTTGCTGAGAAGATCTGAGACTCTTTGCCATTTTAATCTAACTCGGGGATAAACAAAACTTGACACACTAAACAATTCAAATTTGAAAGCTGCATATATTCATTACTGCAGGAGTTTTAGGTTTTTATTGAGCTCTCAGTAAATGCAGATATCCTCCATGCTGGGAGGTTTCATGCTATCTTTTCAAATATCCTACAAAATATCTTTGGGCCTCTGTTAAAGCCACAGCCTATGGAGAATGTATTAGTATCTAGAGAAGTGACAGACAAAAATTGAATATTTGTGTCCCACATTTGATATGCATAGAGGTTCTCCTCTTGGCCAGTGTCTAGTCTTGTGGTGTAGCTACTCTACATGCATGCAGCAGACGTATTCACATTAAATTTGCATCACTTTCCTTGCATACATTTTCTGTAGAATTTGCTGCCCCTCTCAGTAGATGCTCTCATAAGAGATCTGTATTGATATGTTTGATACACCATTGCTGTCACTGGTCAACTAACCTGCCTATCCACAGATGCAGCTATAAACAAATCTGCATGCATGGATTAGGAATCAGATCTGCTTTGGGTTTGTTGTTTAAATGAAGAGGCTGACCAAATGTCATCAAAACTTTCTAGCCCCACCACTTCTCTCAGTTGCTCCAGTACAGTATTATAAGATTCAATTGTATTTCTTCATAACTATATAATTACATCAGAGTTTTCTTTTCATTAGTGTAGCTAAAACAAAACAAATCGAACAGGTACTGTCTGGCCATGTATCAAATTTTGAACATAAGGAGTTTAATGGTCATTATACAACACAAGATTATATTCATCAGACCAGCAATATGTCATCAAGCCCCAAGCGCCAAGGCTACGCCCCCTTTTTTGGGGAAAGAAACTTACTTTCACATAAGAAACTACTGCGAGAGAGAAGTCTTCCTCATTTGGTAAAAGTGTAAATATGAATTATGAACAGACATCATAATTCATGTTTCCATACAACTACTTTTATATGAATTATGAAGTATGGAATTAGAAAAAGTGAATAGGACGTCAAATTTCAAAAGATGGTACAGAGCAGATGTCGTTTAAACTATGCCGAATAAGAAACTAGAAACAACCATATTACTAAAGGTTTCACACTGAGAATTGAGGCACATAAGATGAATAGACACTGTCAGTGTGGTAATTTTATGATGCTGGTGCCAATCATTGACTGTATACAGTATAGTACTAATGGATAGAGTGCTGCCATACAGTACAGCAGCATTAGTAAACATGACTCCAACTAAAATCTTAATGGGACAACCAGAGGTCCTGTGAGCTATGTTGAGCCAGTTTCAAATGTTGGTGTGGTGTCTACAACCAGAGATCCGCACGCTGACCACCGGCCCCCCGCGAGCACTCACGGCGGCAGACGAGCCACCCACGCCACGGGAGCTGCCGCTGAAACCCCCTCACAGAGGAGGGCCGGCGTGCCGGAGAGCAGCGGGGCATCGGGTTGTTTCTCAGCTAGTGTACTGAATTACGTTGTTGCAGGTATTGTTTTAATGTCCTGAAGTTTATCAGTCACCTACTTGGCCTACTTGGGTGGCTAAGCTGTTAGCTACTAGCCACTGACATCTAGGACTAAGGGCATGAATGGGCACTGAAGATTGATCAAATGAATGCTATCTATGTGTCTTGCGCGTCCTATGGCAGGCAGAGTGGCCGTATATTTACTTACACATTGCGTCTTTGACTCATTTCGCCTTATTACTGAGACACTTATTACTCATGACAGAAATACACTAATCAATTTCAGAAAAGAAAGTGTGGGGATTGGATGAAGTGCCACAGAACTTGAGGCGATCTCTGCCAAAGGCATCTCTCGACCAGCCAGCCAGACCAGCGGGTCCTAACGTCACCTCAAGCGGTGCAGTCGTACCAGGAAGAGAGCCGGCATCAGAGCTAATCTTACCAAGCTTGGACTAATTTACCCTGTCCATTTACCCAGCCAATACAAAATAAAATGGATGAAATAAGACTCAGGCTTACTCGGCAAGAACAAATCAGAGATTGCTGTGTCCACATCTTCACAGAGATATGGCTATTTCCCAACATCCTGGAACAAGCTATCACACTGGGTGGGCAGAGCCGACAGAACACAGGACTCTGGCATGAGAAGAAGAGGCGGACTGTGTTTACAGTAATGATACCGTGGGTCTTAAAGTAATTACATACATTTTTTTAAAGTTACAGTTATAGTGTACATGTAGATTCATTGATTAGCCTTCTCACAATTGCCTCCCTCTTTAAATTGAGTGATGACATAATACAATAAACCAAATCGGCAGTTGTATACAATAATATAATATAGCACATGCATCAAAGTAAAGCCTAAATATTTTTGCCATAGGCAACTAAAATGCACAAAAAACACCTGGCAACAAGGCTGTATTGTATAAATTGTTTGTTTTTTTTTAAATTCAGTTCACCTCATTGCAGAGCTGCAGTCCACAGCAGAGAGAAATAAGACAAAAGAGATGAAGAATAAGAGAAGATAGATCTCATTATATGTACACTTAAATGGTTAGAAGTAGATTATTTATATGAAGTACAGTTTGCTTAGAAAAGTAAATCAGATTAAGATTGCTGCCACCACCTCTGTCTTTATTTTCTTGCTATTAAACAATCTCATCATCATTTTTTTTTGTTTTTGTTTGGCTGTCCAAATCCAGTTGAATAGTGATGCAATTAGGTCACAACAAGCTGGTTAGACAATAGCTCAGGAACGAATGCTCTCAAGGAGCACTATAATGTTCACTTCACATACTTTACAGGCCAGTTCTGCTTATACAACACTTTTAAAATAACTACCTCATGTCAGACTGCACAAAGGACATCACACAAGACGCTCTCACTGAGTGGAATAAAACTAGCACGGCGCTAAATCAATTTAGGTCTTGAGCTTTAGTTCATCATTTATTATCACCCGATATATTCCCTAATGTTACTCTCAATTAAGGGTAATTATTGTTCTTTGTGCAAGATCTACCCTTGATTATTTCTTTACAATGAATCCTATTATTAGAGGTGATAAATAAGAGCAGTCATAAGGAATATGATGTACTAATCATGATGAGGGGTAAGGGGTTACGCAAGGTAACCCCTTACCATGATCATCCCAAAAGTTATCTTGGAGGAATGCAAATTTTGCAGGAAACAAAAACAAAAACTATTAACAATTAAAGTCTTTGAACAAACGGTAATACATGAACCTGATTATTTGACTTGAAGGACAATCTCAAAACCTAATACAATACATCTCTCAACTTGAATTAACGCCAGCACTAAAATGAATTAAAATAGATTTCAAACAACTATTCAGTTTGTGCACGCATTGGTTTCACTCCAATGAATTAGGGGTTTGTCAGGGCACACTGGGCTTACCAGTGTTGTAAAAAGTACCCAAAAGTCATACTTGAGTAAAAGTAAAGATATCTTGCTCATATCACAAAAATCACGTGGTTAGGTTTAGGAAAAGATCAGTGGTGTTTGGTTAAGCGTAGTCACAAACCGTTCTTGGTTAGGTTCAGGAAATGACTGGTGACAAGTGGTTTCAAACAGGACGTGAACTCCACCCCTCTTGACACTTCGGAAAGTACGTCATCTCTTCAAGTCGTCTGAAACTGACGTGGACGGCTTTAGATTGCTGGTACATTAAACCCTTGTGCGTCATTGCCTGACGTCAAAGGGTACCCTGTGCGTCTGGATTGGATGTGAAGGTCCGTGACAAAATGTCGATATCTGACAAACTGGGCATGAGAACGGGCTGACATGTGGTATGTATGTATGTATGTATGTATGTATATACTGTAGGGGTCGACCAATTATTTTCCTGGCCTCCCTTTCTTTTCTGATAAAATAAATTATTTCCAAAGTGTGCTACTTTGGCTCTGATTTTAGCATGCAATCAACAAAGTAATTAGTCAACTAAAGTTATCATTAAAATGTAGCAGAGTACAAAGTACAACATTTGTCTCTGGAAGTACAAAGTAGCAGAAAGTAACTGAAAAGCCATGGAGTGTTTTGTTTTTGTTGTTTTTCCAAAGACATGGGCTGGAATGACAGTACAAACAGGCTGTTTATTTCATTGTCCATTTGTATGCAACTTCCATTACTGAGTGAAGCCAAGAATATGCACTGAAAGTAAGGTACAGTATATTTATAATTCAGTTTGAAATAGACTTTCACAGTTTTGTGTGTGTGTGTGTGTGTGTGTTTTGCGCTATGCACAGTACTGCTCTGAGGGAGACGTTAGAAATAGTATCATTATATTCTGGTGTGATATGTAGGGAGATAAAATGGTTCCTTATGTATTTACTGACTACGAATCCCAAATAGCTCCAAAAATGTATGTGTGCCTGTCGAAAAATGTGTCCCTTACACAAAACACAAAAGTGCCAAATAAATGTAATGTATTTTTAACAATGGAAGAAGAACTGCAAGAAGTAATAACCACCAGACACCTGAGCAATATGCTGTTACGGTTTCCACTGTTGATGATATAAATTAAAACCTTTTCAACTTTAGAGCCTAGCAGTCTTGTTGAAAGTTCAAGCTGTGTGCTCTGAGTTCGATGTTAAAACCTTAATCTCACCTGTATGAAAAGGTTTCCAATAAACAGATTTCTTCTAAACACTAAATCTCATCGGCACCACACTGCAGAAAACAAGTTGACAAGGGGCTTTATGTGACATTAAGAGCTTGCATTAAAGATAAAACTACTATTCCAAATTGAAAATTAGCATCTTTGGTGCTAACTACTCTTAGTATCTTTGATTAAAGAATAAGTGGCTTCACATATGAAATGCATTTTGTATTCATATATATTTCGTCTTTATATTAATGCTGGTGGGAAGTTCGTCAGGAAGGGAGGAAGATGCGAGAAGGCTGGTTGAGAGATGCAAGGATAAAAGAATAGTTTGTAAGAAAAAATACATTTTTTATATTTAGCATTTTTATTCCAGTCAGGTGTGATATGTAGGTAGATAAAATGGTTCCTTATGTATTTACTGACTACGAATCCCAAATAGCTCCAAAAATGTATGTGTGCCTGTGGAAAATTGTAAAATTTTTGATTTGTGTGCATATTTTTCCTCTGTTTCCAAGGTTAAGGCTAATTTGTTTCCTATCTGCAAAAGGACCGGCTCTTGGAGCAAGTGAAGAAATGCCTTCCAGGCATGTTTGATGTGTTGGGTGTCAGTGAAGCCTCTCTTGGGCTCCCAGTCAATGAACAGCCTCACTTGGTGCAACTGCTTGAACTGACAGAAAATGCCTGGGAGCAGAATAACTGCAGACTGGATGCAACCAACTGCATCAATAATATGGCCTTTGTGTTTTGACAAGCATGTGTGTGACTGGCATCAGGTAAGGAAACCTGTTATGGGTATTTAATACAGATATAAGGTGTGCAAGCAGAACTTGAAGTTTCAAAGCTGTGGTGAAAAGCCGGAAAGTCATATAGTCAATAGTGTACCTCTGAGTGATTAATTAGGTAAAATAAATTGGCTCATATCAAATTACATATGTGCAAGTCTGCAAATGACGTGTACAGTAATATGTTCTATATTTGAAGGACTTATTTCTGCGGTTTACCATTAAGTTCCACTTAAACATGCTTCCCTTCTGTTGGCTGACTTAGTGCATAGCCAAAAATAACCTTTATTGTCTTTGTTTTCTTCTGATGTACAACAGGTGTAAGGTTAATGAGGAGATGTGCTTGGATTAATAGGGAATTTAGAGTGCAAACTGTCTAACAAGTGAAAATGTACCAGGCACACATACCCACAAATTCCTTCACAATTAGCCATAATGCAGTACTTCAGAAAAGTACTCCTAATTTCTCTTAACCTTTGGAGGGCAAATGCTAAATTCCTACATATATCCTTGAGATACTGAACTCAGATCCTCTCCGGATATACAGGACTGCTGCTTTCTGTGGAATCCCCACCGCTCGGATTGCATAAACATTCGTGGATGAATGCAAGGCTTTGACTTTAATATGCAGTTTTATAAAACAAGAACCTGTCACAGAGCACCTGCAAAGGCTATCGAGATTGCAACATTCACAGAGCTGCATTTTTCTTGCAGGTTTGTTACTGCCCAAATAATGAGGAAACTTGGCAGAACATATGCCGTTTCTGTCTTTATCTTTATCGTTGTATTTGGTCACCCTGCTGCTGTGATTGGTAAAACCCAATTTCGTGTTTGCGTGTGCTGCTAACCGGCTGTGTTTCCTGTGACCCATGTAAAGAGAGAACAAAAGGGGTCATGCAGAAGCCGAAACACACAGCGAATTGTGGTCTTTGCGTACAGCTGCCATTAGATGATCTCTAGGTACAATCAAGCTATGATACTGTTTGTGCCTATAGTGGCTGACTCTACGCTACCCTTTTTTTTCTTTTCTCCATCCACACCCTCATGCAAACATACCAGAGTGCACCCTTATATGTCTTTTTCAAATGCTCCCCAGATTACTCACTTTAAGAGAAGGTAAGTAGTCCAGATAGTCACCCCAGAATGAAACGCAAAGGTTTTTTCATTCATCTATTTTTTTTTTTTAGTTCTTGAATTGGTGCCCTTTAATAATTTCACTAAGTAGTAGCCTTCATGCTTCACTCTGAGAAAGCGCAATGCCAAATACCACTGGTATAAATTAGTCTGATGTGGCAGGAAAATAATACCTTGAACTGTATCTCATAAATAATAAAAAATAAAATAAAATGTGATTTGCTTGAACAAAGCTTGAGGGATTGAGTTTGTTTTCTTTCCTTTTTTCACTTTTTTTTTTTGCAGTCCACAAAAGCCTTAACATTTATTATTTCTGCTATTCCTCTAATATATATATATTTTTGCTCATTCTAAGGCAATTCACAGTTTCAAAACGTTCCATAAACTATGAAGCACTCTTACTTTCTTTTCTGATTGAATTGCGGCCATTTCTTGAACCTGCAGTGTGGAACTTCTGGCAGTGAGAGTAATTACAGACACTGTCGGCATGAAGCCGTAGGCTCCGACATACTTTGTAGTTCCTGTAGCCTGTAGCCTGTAGCCCATCGCTGTAGCCTACTCTATCGCTATGGTTGCTCCCTTCTTCTGCTCTGGAAAACCAAAACGTATTTCTACCAATAAGCCAGTGCAGAAATGTGGCCAGACAACGGCTTAAAAACTCTGCTATACTGTGAAATACAGCAAGATTTATCTGGTGTTTTTCAGCTTAATCAGTATTGTTTGAACTCCGTTGGCAAGGTCTTAAAATGAATGTTCTTTTATATGAAAAAGTCACGCACTGCAGCTTTTAGACACTAATGCAATAAGTACAACAGTACAATAATCTTTTTTTTTTTTAAATAATGCAATAATCACTTTTTGTTGTAATGTGGTGATTTACAAAAAAAAAAAAAGTTCTTTTAATTACTGTTTCAAGTGCAACCACATGTACATTGTGCAAAATCTCTGCTACTGCTTGTGTATCAGAGTGTTTGTGTAAGAAAACAGTGAAAATGGAAAAAGGAATTCAACAAACAAATTATAACAAATAAAATACAATAAAAATGTGCAAAGCTTTAATAATGAGCTTAGCTCACAGCACAAGATTTCCACTGACGTCATACATATAGGATAATTTGAAGTTAAAAATGTAATGACATTATTGTCTTACCTCTTAGTATGTTTTGGTTATTTAATATCTGGAAACAGATTATTGATTATACTTTTTGACCATTTTAAATCAGTCGTGTTGTCATTTTGGATGTGGTCAACAGGTCGGGTCAGAAAAGACCAATACTCAAATAACAATAAGCTTCGACAAAATTGTTACAGTGAATGATCATTCATAGTCAAATCAGATTGGCATATCAAATCAAAAATAACAGTGCCCTGCATTATCAATGGTTATAATGAGTGCAATACCTTATCATAGATGTGTGATGACCCACTGTGTACATGAAACAGGTAAAGATTAAATAGATGTGTAGAGTTATTTAATTGTATTTGTCATCGTGTGTGTGTGCGTGTGTGTGTATCAGTGGATTCTTGTTCATCGGAGCATTTCCATACTATCTCTTATGTCACTTAACATGATGACAGAGAGGATTACAGTAGATTCAGACTGGATTAATGATGTAATCTAAAGCCCACTCTCAGCATCCTGAGATCATAACTTGTAATGACCTTTTGCGTCCATTCCATTTGATTGTTTTGGTTTGTGGCATACACTAACCTGGAGCTCAGGGGTTGATGATGGCTGTTTTTGTTGGGTTTGGTACCTGCATTCATGCAAACCTTTCATGCTTCAGGAACCCATTTAATTTAGTGTTAATATGAATAATGTTGCTAAATGCAGATTTAACAGATTAGTATGGAAGATTTCACACCCACTACGGTGTTGGTGTTAACTTGTTGAACTGAAACCAGTGAAATTAAGACCCTTCAATGCTTGCGCAATTTGGCAAGTTTTAATCAGAAATGATCCACTTATTGTACGTAACCTCTACATGCAGGATAATGACAAACTATGTTTTGCTGAGTTCTTTTTTACACTGTTATGACATAATTACATAGTTACATAAAATTTGTATAAGTATAAAGGATCTACCAGTTGTGATTCATGTAAGATAGAAACATTTTATATGCTGGTTAGAAGCTGAATGGGTATTGGGCCATTAACCTCGAGCTAAACGATGTTGCTATGGTGACTGAATACATTTGTAATCAATAAAAGGACATAATTGTGTACCTTCACAGTAAACCATATACAAAGAACCCTTGGAAAAAGGCTGCATTTAAAAATGACAATAGTTCTACTACTGATGCCTTACAGAATGCTATCGAACTAAATGACCTCTACCTGTTTTCAAACTCATGATTTATTTTTTAATCAATGCAGTACTGTTTTAGACTTTCTAATGGACGACTAGAGCATCAGGCCCGAGGTTGAGAGCTACAAGGTGCGGTCACTCTAACGTCAGTTATGCACTGAAATCCAGTAGATGGGACCAGATGGGATTTCGCGCAGAAGAGATTACTCTCTGGTGTCAACTCTCTGTAGAAAAAGAAAATGTTCTTACGTACAGGCATTGAGATGAAATGTTGTAAGAACTATATTTTCTTTACTGAAACCAGAGTAAAACTCTTGGCTATTTGCTTATAGACGTGTAATGAGCACTGATGATGGAGTTAGTATCAACTACTTAGTCCTCAGACACTAGGAAGGGAAGGCATATTGACATTTACTTTTCATTGATTTAAGTTCAGTGTTTAACTTTTCATCCTATTTCTTGCTGGACAAACTGAAATTGATGATTACATGTAAAGGTAAAAAAAAAAAAGAAGCAATAATTGATGCTAAATCTAATAGCACAGGTGCCCCCCGAGGATGTGTGAGCTCCCCAGTTCTCTTCACGTGAGATTCTCCAATGACACTGACATTCTTGGTTTATTACCCAGAGATTAAAACGCATCACTTTACCACTTTAAAATCAAACAGTTTGTGGACTGGTGGGATGTTCACCACCTTATCAAGGATCCAAAGTAAATTTTTTTTGACCATAGTCCAGCAATCATTTACCATGTACCCACAAATTAGGCTTCTTAATACAAACATCTTGGTGTCCACATTGACAGTTGGCTTACATGGCATTTTACATGAAAATCTAATATGGTCTGGTAACCTGTTGAACCAGTTAACTTCTAAACTCGTAAGTCTGACTCAAAACGGCCAAGATCACAGAGAAAAAAGAGAACCACTATTTTCAGCCTTTATATGTAAAATCTGTACACAGGAAGGCACAGAGGATTCTCACAGGCACAACACACATTAATTCCACCCTACACGCTGTCGCTGTGTGTAAGTCATTATCTGCTGATTCAAAAGAAGTCTCTGAAATAACAGGGCGTTCTGTCTGTTGGTTGGTTTGTTCATGTGTAACACTAAGCATTTAATGCCCTGCTTCAGAGAAATGCAGTGTGCACGTCTTACACAGGCAGAATGGCAAAAGAAGGTATCACACATCAATCGAAGAGGCATGCTTCATGTAGGATTACTGCATCAAAGTCAGGCTATTATCGTATTTACAGCAACACCACCAAACTTAGCAAAACCAGTCTAAGCTTATAAATAATTCTGCTTCAGAAGCTTAAGTGTTGACGTAACCTGGCACATCCATACTTTTGTAATTGGTTTACTGTGCATTAGCTTTTATTTTGTCTCACCCTTCCAACACATTTCAGGTTAATAATACAATTCCCATCAGTCGCTTTGAGTTTGCAATATCTGGAATTTGTGAAAACATGTCCATTCCATTATAGTGCAGTCATATGAATTGTGACTGTTTCTCTTGCATACGGTGAGCTACTAGGCTGTCATTCACTGCAAAAGGTCCCCGGAGATCAAATAATATTCTCCTGTGTAATGAATACAAATTAAAAGACAAGCTTTCATATGCAGATTGAAAAAGGTTGTGATGCACTGTGTATGTCATATAAATAATACAAAGGTCCTATAAACATTTCAATAACTCCACACTCTAAAATTGTATCTCTAATGGGACTTATATAAGGATATGGTGTGTTTACAGGGTTGTCTGTCTTTTCTACAGAAATATAGTATGCCACACATCTGGTCAATTTGTATGCAATATTCAAACCATTTATAAAGAATGAGGCAGAGTGCATTTTAATTATAGTGTACTTCAAAATCCTCTTAAGCATAAATGAGCCCAACTCTTGAACCTTTTCCAGTGAAATGGTAATTAATGAGAGGGAGTTTAATGGCGTGTACCAAAACGTGTTTTCATGTCAACCGAGTGTGAAGTAAAATAGGTATGTGGTAATGCATAATGGAGAGAATTTTTTTTTTCCTGTTCTTCTGTTCTGCAAAATCAAAATTGGACTAATAAAATAAATCTATTAAAATGTCACTATTCCAACCGATAGGCTGCACCACAAGCTGGGCAACAACTGCAAATTCACTGACAGTGAAGTTCATTATTTTGGATGAGGCCACTCTAAGGTTGACTAATCGGCGCCATTGGTATTGGCATTAGCGACAAATCTAGCTATATGTAGCAAAGACCACTGATTAGCCAGTCCGTAAAAGTCAGAAAGGTGGTTCAAATCTCCAGCTTAAATTGTACAATGAACACGCCTTTAAGCAATGCACTAATGCTCTGATTTGACTGAACTTCATGGTGTTTTCACTGTACAGCACACATAAATGTATCATTTAATGGTATTGCAGAACTCTTTTCGTAAGATCTTTTCAAAAAATGTTTCGTCATTTAAGATGCCTTTTTGTTTTAGCAGTGCAGACGCTGGACATGATGCTTTCCAATGACAATGACTTTATTACTGCTGAAAATTGTATTACTGCGGTGATGAGGAATGGAGCTCGATGTTGGGATGACTTCATGAAAGGGAATCTTCTGATTGGAGGGTTTGACTGGAGATGGCTGGGCATCAGTGCTCAGTGCTGGAATGACAGCTCGACAGCAGAGAGAGTGAACACTTTCAAAGTTTGACAGCTTAGAAGCGATTGGCTAAAGGAGAGTGTGGTAGGTTCTGATTGGATGAAAAGGAGAATGGATTGATGGAGCTTAGAGATAGCAGGAAACTCATTTTGAGTTATAGGGCATGCACAAAAGGAAAGTCTTCCTGACTGAACGTTTGCTAAGCTTCATATGTTCAGAATAATAAATCCTGGGGGCTCTTATTGTATTAAGTAGCTTGTAATCTGTGAAATTGTAAAATTAAAAGTATTCATGCTTTGTACAGTACAGTACAGTAAACCACTAAACACTCAGTCTAATGTACATATGGTGTAGAGTGCTCCTTAAATCTAGCCCTCGGGGTACAGAGCAGTTCTGGTTTTCTACCTCGCTGGATGATTAATTGCATTCACCTGTCGACCCAGGTCAAAATCAACCCCAGATTACAAACATAGCAGAAAGACTGTCTGACAGAGTAGAAACCCAGCAGTACTGTGAACTCTGAGAGCTGGATAAGTAGCCTACAGCCATAAATCCTCATGTGAAGACTTAAGTTTTACTCAACTTCTTGAACTCTCAACGCCACATTTATATGAAGATTGAAGCAATTTGTTATCAGTTCCCTGGTGCTGAAAATTAGACATAGGAGGTTGAAATTTTAATCAGGTCCCAAATTGCTTGAGACATTTGCAGGTATGTATGCATGTATGAACTGTTGACAATGTCTGGAGAATCAAGCCTTCCCTGATGCACAACGGGCCCTTTGGCTGATACGCCAAGCCTTCCCTTGAGCAAAGGCTCACACCCTGCGCATCTTATCCTAACGCACAAGATCTATGTTACTTTGGTGAAGTTTATGCACAAAAACCAAATGGTTAGGTTCAGGAAAAGACTGGTGATGCTTGGTTTCATGTGTACGACCCTCCACTCGACCCTGACCTCCACCCCTCTTGGAACTTTCTCACTTTGGAAAGCAGGTTGCGTTAAGTCGTCTGTTCAAGTCGTCTGAAACTGACACGGACGGCTTTACATCACAGGTACATGAAACCCTTGTGCGTCTTTGCCTGACGTCAAAGGGTATACCTTGTAATTCTGGATGGGACGCAAAGGGCTGACAACTCCACTGTCAGCTAAAACTGACCCAATTACGAAGTTTTTCACATTTTTTGAAACTGTTCTTTCCTTATTTTAAGTCATTTTAAAAGAAGAGCGCGTGTACAAGATGGGTTGAGTGTGATTTTGTTTGTTTCTGGTATGACTGTTGATTGAGGGAAAAAAATAGAACATGCTAAGCCAAAGGCAGGGGAAGTGTAGGATATACAGTATTTTTTTAAACTGCGTCCAACATTGGTTTCATGCATGTAAACTGTAACAACAAATGTAGACTGGCTGGCCTTTATGACAAAGCTGAAGGTCGAGTGCTGTAGGTCTTAACAGTATAGGGCTGAGCTATCAAGTACAGCATGACTTTCAATTTGTTTTTTATACTCTGAGCACTGAAAGTATCCTCTATACAATTGTATGATTTATCACTTGTAAATATATAGCAAAACACTGGTTTTGAAATTACATGGTTTTGTGGTAGTTTCTAAAGGTCCTGCCCCCTCCCCCCCTCCACTACTCTGCTCTCAGATAGCTGCTGTGATGTCTCATTCTGTCGGTGAGATGATGGCCACCGGGGCTTAGCAGCAGGTAGGCATATACCTCTGTTTATTTCACAGTGCCTATGCTCAGCAGCTCTCAACAGGTGATAAAGGACTTGTGGAGAGATCCAGCTAGTATAAGCCCTGTGGGCTTCATTGTTAATAAGACCAGTCACCGCCCGCATGTTTGGAATACTAAAAGATCTGCTGCCTTTACTGCTTGCAGATGGTCGTCAGTAAAGGTGTGTATTAATGAGCTGTGTGTGGGAGTGTCTCTTGGTGCATTAGATGCAAAGACAGACAATAAGCAAACCATTTTTATGAATTCAATTTAAGACTAATGATTTTTATTACTAGTATTCTAGATATACTGTACTATACTACTCTATACTGATTACATCTCAAGTGCTCATTTTCAGCTTAAAATGGCCAACAAAAGAGAAAAGAAAAATCAATTCAAGCATTGATTCTGTTATTTGAGCGGCACAGTATCCTACTGTAAAATGTTCCTGTTGGACAATTTTACAATAAACACTTTTAAGTCTAAATACCAACATCTCAATGCAGAAATGAGCGTGCTGTTTATGTAGTTAAGCAAAAGCAACACGTTTTCCAAATTCAAACAAAATACATCATTTGTTATTCTTCAGAGCAACAAATAATATATTTTTTTCGAAGTTTTCGTTTTGTCAGTGCCTTCCAATCACTGTTGCAAAAATATAGTAGGACTATTTTCTCAGTTGGTACCATGGTCAAAGTTTGATTTGGTTTAGGTAGTACAAAAACAACTTGGTCAGGGTTAGGTAAAGTAAAGGGTTGTGGTTAAAATAACTCTTATGAACTTTTATGTCCCCCTTCTGGCAGAAAGAATAAACAGTGTCGATGCATGCTTATGAGGGATGTCTACGTGTGAGCTTGTCTCCCAGGAGTGCCTTTTTCAAATCAGAAAAGCAAGTTTCTTTTTATGTGGATCATCCGATGCCTTGTGTGTTTTTCTGCCACAGGCTCAGCCTTAATTCTATTCTATTCTATTAGCCTACTCTGTTGCTACAGTTGCCGGCGCAAGACTTTTGCCAAAGACACCAGATTCATGAGCTCTAGTATAATATGAAATAAAGAGAGTTTCATGTGGTGATGATATGCTGATTGTGTGAACTTATTTGGCAAGGGCTTGGATGTAACAGATGTTAATTTATATGTAAAGGTCCTACTCTCCAAGTTTAAGAAAACGTTGTCATTTTTACTACTACCGTACTTTGGTCATGGTAAAGGAAACCAAACCATAACAAATGTTAAATTTAAGTTCAAAGAAGCTCCCTGCACAGTGAAGCATGAAGGCTATGCACTGCTGAGTCTGTACCTGTCCGGATGGATTGAAGTCTGACAATCAGACAATGTCCTTTCTACATTTCCACATTTAAGATCTATAAAAACACACAAATGTTCCTGAAAGTCAGTCTTACAGATAGTAAAAAGGGATTAAGCCCTACAGTTTAACAAAGCACTTATAAACAAATCAAATGTTGTTGATTAAAATAAAAATAATATATTTGCGTTACATTACTCTTACATTTGGCTTAAATAAGCTAGTAATTAAATTTGGTATATTGGGTTTTTTGTTGCTGTTGGTTTTATTAAATCCGTTTTGGGAAAACGGGTGTTATTTCTTTAGAATGTTGATGTTTCAAAAGGACACAGGAAATTGCTATAACTCCACTGTACATGGTCCAATCTGCGCCAAATTTCACAAGAGGGATAAGAGTCCCACCCTGAAGACATGACGCTCGGGCGCAGGGGGTGCGAGGGCCCGTTCAACACTGCGTGCAGTTTTAATTACAGTTAATGTTACTAATTATCTGGTAGATAACATTTATGTATCTGTGCTATGTATCTCTATGTGTGAGGCAATTCCATTGACATAAATAAAGATAGACAACGCATCTCCACTTCCTTCGGCTGTACAAAAATGAAGCCAACATATCCCAATATGAGCACTGCCATCTTCCACTGGTGGCGTCATTTGGAGCCAGAGTCTACACAATAGTTATCGGGCTGTGGAGCCGCGGTATCAAGTTCCCGCCCATACACCCGCTGTCAATCAAGACGTTTCATCTCAGTGAAATGTGATCAAAGAAATGAACACTTGAAATGAACGCTCATAAATCAGCGTGATATGAACTACCTAAAATGACAGCAACCATCTTTGGGAAACATTAATTTGAGGTGTACTTTGAGTTTTTAGATTGACCCATGTCCTATCTGATAACGTCGAGGGGGAGGGGTTTATGACCTTTAATGCAGCCCACCACCAGGGGGCGATCAATATGTTTTGTCTTCACTTTTGGGTAGCGCTCATATTGTCCATGTACATTCAGTCTATATACATTCAATGGGCAATTCATTCTTCAAACTTTTGTCCTTTTCCTTAAAAAGACAAATATACAGCTTTAATTTGGAGAAGAACATTGATTGTAAGGAATAAAACATTTAAGCCCCTTTTACACAGCCCGTTCAATGCGGGCCTGTTGCTCCTCTGATACACCTCACCGTCTGTATAAACGTCACAGAGGTGTAATGGGGGGTCAAAGTTGTTCCACCTCTGAGACGGCAACGGAAGTAGTAACAGCGCCGAATAGATATCTGTATAAACAGATTGAGCCGGCGAGGCGGAACGACAAGACAAGGCTGTGACGTTTTCTGGACATGGTTTGTGTGCGACCCTCAACCAGGAGATGTAATAGCAACTAGCAGCAGTTAGCAGCTATTGTATCAGGGTGAATTAAAAGGAATTATCATGTATATTATTCACATCATGCACCAAGTGCTGTCCCAGTCTTTTAACCAGATCTACTCCAGCTCCCTCTCACTTTGTTTTGACAGGAGGCTTAACTTGGGATTAACAGTTGGTTGACCTCCATTAAGGGCTTGTGAGAGGTCACATGTAGAGTCCTACCGACCCCATGGAGATCAACTGCCAGGGATCAATCAGAAATATCTGATGCTTCACAGTCACCTCTCACGACTCTTGAGTGAACTATAGAAGAATTCTAAACAATAAATGTGAATGTATTTACAGGACCGCGTCTTTCCACGGTGAAATGCTCCCGTTACATTACATTACATTTAGCTGACGCTTTTATCCAAAGCAACTTCCAATAAGCTCCCCATTCCCTGCATCCAAATAATGTGTTTGTACTGGGAATTGTGGGCTGAGATTGACTGTCGTTGGGACGAGACCACAGACCAGAAAAATCAACACAATCACAAAAGTAACTGAAAGCATTCCAAGAATGGAAAAATAAGGTGCACTGTACAGTAGGCACTCCTTGTTTGCTTTATTGGGGAAAATGCAGTTGAGCTTCGTGACATACTGCCTCAATGTATTGACTTGAACCATGGAGAATTTTCTCTGCTTCTCTTTTCTAACTGTTTTAGTACACCTAAACTGATCTCACCAACCCCACACATTCTTTGTGGTTATGTAAGCACTCAGATATCACTACTGTTTAGGTAACAATTTCAAAAATGCACACAGAGAAAGGGACATGAATGTACAAAAAACATAGGATCCACTCAGGTAAAGCTGGATTGACTCAACAAATTGACCCTTAGGGGGAAAGTCTTCTAAAAAGCAGCCTGAGATACTTGTTTATCCTGCAATAAAAGATAGAGAAAAATAAAATAACAATCAATAGCTAAACTTATGGTCAGGGGTGCAGCAAATCATGGATTTTGTGGAGCTCACAGTGCTATGGGAGGATGTGGTACATGAAGCATGTCAATGAAAAATCGTTCCTTACCCTCAGAAGTCTCGGAACAGCGGCAGACCAGCAGAGTTGGAAGCCTAGAGCCTGCACCCCGTGGAAGATGGATGCTGGGGATTTGTACCATTGTCAGTGTAACAGCACCGGGTGAATTACGCATTCATGTGTTGAGTTTAAAGCAGGCCGTAAGGGCTGTGTGAGAAGCAGCAGTGGGAGCAAAGTGTAGGCTATGTGAGCAGCTAAGGAAAGCACATAGCCACACCAGAGCTGTTCTTTTAACATAGTTTGGGATATATTTTGATATGTTTCAGCAACATTTTTAAGTTGTCTTTCAGACACTTCCATTTTAATCAATGCAGCCATCTACACATGCCATATATGAGATCACTGTTTGCTTGACAGCTACCTGAAGTATCGTTTTTTTTTTGTTGTGGTAAATTACTTGCTGGAGGTGTGCGCTGAAAGTGGTGCTACCAATTAAGTTTTTTAGTAGTTTTCTAGTAAACCATCACTGTAGAGTAGGGTTTTTTTTTTTAAATGTCTGCCAGTTTTTCCCATGACAATTGTTGTTATAAATAAATTTTAGTGACCTAAAAGATACCTACAATGTGACTGAAGCTTCCATATTTCTTAAACCACATCCATCTGTGTATTTTGCTGTGCTTTCCAGAAAAGTGTCTACTGAGAAATATTTCTGTATTGTCATTCCTATCTGAGCGTGAAGGCTGCTCACTCCATTTAGATGAATTCTATTCACTGTGCTGCGCCGAAGGACAGAAAATTAAATTATTGTGTTATCTGGAATTGTCAGAGCTCCCTGTTCTGTCTCTATCTCAATCCAATATGTCTTCCTCGCCTGTCTCACCCAACTCTCAAAATCAAAAAAAAAACCTCAAAAGCATTGACCAGTATTGTAAGGCAGTGAAACATGACAATTGTAAAATCTTGGATTAGAATCAAATTTGGCAGAAATCGCTTTGGCTACATCAGTTATAGCTATCACAAACAAACGTGATATCATTTTATGGAACATCAGACACTAAAAAACCTTGGCTCTACCCACATTGAGAGAGTCACCCTTACACCTCTGTGCTTGGCTATTGGTAACGGCAGAAAAACATATTATTCACCTATGATATAGCCTATGACTTGTGTGCGAATTGTTAATTGTTGCTCTTTAATGGCTCTGTCACGTGCAAGGCATGCACGTTATGAGTTTGACTTTTAGAAGTGAGTATTGTTGGTGCCTTTTATGTTATTGTGAAACGGAAAGCCTTTGTCAGCCTCACCATATGAATTGAAGCCTTTGAGAATAATCCCTCCTGTCAAGTGGATGTCAACGCAGGTGCATTATATGTACAGTATGCACTCGTTAAGATTTTCTCCCCAGAGAGTATAATAAGGGCATAATGAAATGAGCACCCATGGGTGTGCCAGTGCATTTGATACCTCCATTAATGAGGAAGATATTACACGTCTTTGACAATGTGGTCTCTTGTGTCAGCTTCATCCTAATACCCACTAATGAACTGTGGTTGTCAAAACCCACAATCATTGTCAGCAGAGAGGGGAAGTATCCATCAGGGACTACCTTCTCAATTATCATTAATAGCACTGGTATGCTGCATCATTTAAAACCATTTAAGCATGCTATGTGAAGAAGTCTGTTCTGGACCTTATCCCAGCTGGGAATTTCTATCTTTAGGGCCTTTAATATTTTAGTTTGCATTGTGGAGGTTTGTGTGGGTTTTGGATAGCCACCAGGGAAGGAATAACTTTAATTTATGGATTATCCAGCCCGTTCTCATGCCAATCTCGTCAGATATCAACGTTTTGTCACAGCCCTTTGCGTCCTATCCAGACGCACAAGGTACCCTTTGGCGTCAGGGAAGGACGCACAAGGGTTTAACGTACCAGCAATGTAAAGCGGTCCGCGTCAGTATCAGACGACTTGAACAGATGACGTAGCACAACGCACTGTACTTTCAAAAGCGAGAAAGCGGAGAGTGGGGTGGAGGGTCACACAGTCATTTCCTGAAGCTAACCACGTAGGTTTTGTGCCTAAACTTAACCAAACGTCACCATTGTTTTGTGCCTAAACTCAACCAAAGTAATGTAGACCTTGTGCGTCAGGGTAGGATGCCCGGGGTGCCAGCCTTTACGCGTCGACCACGGACGCCAAAGGACCCATTGTGCGTCAGGGTAGGCTTAGCGCGTCGTCCGGCAACGCCAAAGGGTACCTTGCGCGTCTGGATATGACAAGAAGGGCGCATGACAAAACATCGATACGTGATGAGCTGGGATGAGAACGCGTTGGATTATCTGTGATTTAAATTTGTCTCTTGAATGTTGTTAAATGTTTTAAGAAAGTGAAACTGTTTTGTTTTTTTTGCAAGCAAGTAGAAAAGGTTGAAAGGTGAAGCTCATACAACTTTGACAAGCTTTTGCTTCTTAAATGTCAATTATCTCATGCTACACTGATTAGTTCTTTAAATGGAATACAGTTCATTTATGTAGCTCTTTTCTCAAAATTGCTTTACAATTTGCCACCCATTCATAAACAAACTCACACATTACTGCACGACCCATGCTACCTCCTGAGCCGCACTAAGGCCTCTTTATACTGCTCACATGATACTTTGTGGTAGCACCACAGTGAGATGGATGAGAGCTCACTTTGGGTCATGACCCTGATAAGAATAGAGAATATTAAAAGTTAAAATGTGATGGACATGACACAGAGGCCAATGCAAAACATTATTCAGCTCATACCAGCAAGTAATTCTGAAGAATCATTACAGAGAGCCACATCAACTGCAACACAACCACGTACTACACTGGCTTAAGTTGATTTTAATCAACAAACCTGAACAGATACCCGTGCTAGAGATATGGGAGCTGTCCATTTAATCATATTGTGCCAGAAATTGGTGTTTCTGGAACATACTGTGCATATTGGATGTCTCTCTTTTTAAATGTATTTTCTCTGCATTTTTCTTTACAGTTGAGAGTTGAAAGAGGTCAGGAAATGAGGGGACGGAGAGAGAGAGGCAATGACATGCAACAAAAGTCCCTGGACGAAGTTGAAATGGGGACGTTGTGGTTTCCAAATCACCACGGTTCCCCAAAAATCAAGCGGTTTACGGATGAAATGTTTCTGAGTACTTTTTTTTTTTTTGCCATAAAAGCAGGTCGGCATTATAGAGTCAGTCCTTACTGTTGACAATCCAAACTTATTGCTTCTGTCCTCTGTGAAGGAGCAAGCTAGAGCATTTGATACTCAAAACATGTTTATTTAATTGCGTTGTTAATAACCAAGCACTTTATTATTTTGTATCAACATATTACCCCAATTAAGATTATCCTAAATTAATAATATAAGTTATATATTATAATATTTTACTTTACTATTATTACCCAGCTGTTATTTAAAGTGATATGGAGATACAAGATGATTACACAGATGGTTGGGGACTAGAGAGACTTGAACTCTGTCAGTGGAGTATTCATCACGCACACTCAGTAGGATTACCTCATCGTGCAATACTATTATAATACATTATCTGCAGGACATATACAACATGGCAGCAGTCTAATATTACACAGTAGTGCACAAACTACAAAGTGCACCATGGGCCCATGTAAGCAAGTTTTGTTCTTGATGACTTAAATAATTTGGTTTGTAGCCAATATTTAAATATGGCAACAATAAATGAAACCTAGCATTCCCTCTCTGTTCGACATATGTGTCTGTTTTGGCTTTCTCACATTTTTTTTTTTTTCCCTTCACCCTTCTCCACTCATTGTTCTGACTACAGGAGCACAAAGAAACAGTGCGTACATATCAGTCATCACAAACAATAGTGAACGGCAGCCTCGCCTATCCATTATCACCCATGAAATTCAACGAGTGAAGCATAAAATTGAAATGAATAGCTGATCTGTATTGTGATGGCTCATTTCCTTATTCCACGTCTCTGCATTAATTCTAATTATGCCCAAGCTGTCCACACTTCCCTTTGAGGAGAGGTTTCTGTGTCAGGGTTTCTGTCAGAGCTGCCGTTCCATGATAAAGTAGCAGGGAGAGCCAATATTCCTCACTGCCAGAGATAGGCTTCACACACATCTGGAGGCCTATTTATCAGGAAGTGCCACAACTGGCACACGAAGGCACACGCAGATGCACCTAAACATGCACAGAACAGCATGCATGCTTTTATGTGTACTTCATGGGTAACCATACATACATAATTACACATTCTGTTACTCACTGGTGGGTAAAATTTGAACTTGACATCATGCACCCAACTGATGTAGCTTAAAGCACATCAGAGAGTCCAGTTTTTAATTCTGAGAAACAGCAATCTTGAATGTTGTTGTATGATGATAATGCTGTAGTTGGTTATTTTGGTGTTGATCTGCTGGTTGGATCTAATTGTGGGTTGGGGTTAGAAAAAAAAAATCTAAACAATGTCTCGTGGAAAAACCTTTCTCCTTCAGATATAATAAAATGTTCTCGTGTTTCTGCACAATGTAAATTAAGATATATTTGTCAGGTTTAAGATATACTGCCACATTTATAGTGGCAAGAGGCTTGTCTTGTTAGCCTCCTCTTGTAGTAGCTGTTTTTGAGAGCTTGTTGTCATCATGGCTGAAATCAATGGTCAGAATAAATGTTGACATTGTACCTTTCTGCAAACCACAGATATGTTTAAACTTTATGTTTCTTTACATTTCAATTTTCAATTTTCTGTTGCAACAACACTGTGCTCAAGGTCTGGTTAGGTTTAGGCACAAAAACCGCTTGGTTATGATTATGGAAAGATCATGTTTTGGCTTAAAATGACCCTGTTTTGTCAGCCACCATTCCCTTCCTCTTCCCAATGAGAGAATCAGCGCACACATTTAATCCGAACGGTGAAACCTACACATTTAACATATCATTTGTTTGGAAAAAATGTATTCCGGCCACCGGGCTGAGTGATCACTTGCCTTCCTCGTCTCTCAGACACTAAGTTACACATTTAATTTAAGCAAACATTTACCATTCACTTCTGTCTCACAACCGGCTGCAATTAAAGCCTCTTTGTGGAGTAGTTCATACCCCTGAATAATATGGGGTTATATCAACTTAGATGATGTCACACATATGATTGTCACTTGTTATAGTTTAAATTACAATGTCCCTGTTATAAATACTTTTGACTGGTCATGAGTCCTAATCATTGTCTGGTGGCATTACCAAGATGGCGCCTGAATGAACAAACTTCTAATGAAGGGAATTTACTTGACTTTTTCACAGAAAGATTGCCTCTATTGATGCCATTTCTTCCCATATATCTCTAGGAGTGTCATGTATGGTCCACGTGATGTGTTTAGCAATGCAATATGTAAATCAAAGAGTAGAGAAAGTCCAACACAATAACTGAGATTGGGTATCAATTTTTTTTTTTAGTTTTTTCTTCTTTACTCCCCCAATAATCATTTCATGACCCCTCAGGTTGACCCATTGGAGGATCTCGACCCTTTGGACTTGGCCACTGGACTTAATGCATCACGTGCATTGATGCATCGGCATTAACAATCTATAATTTCATATATAATAACATATATTACACACTTGCAAACGTTTAACACTTTAAGTACATTTTGTTGATAATACTTTTGAATTTGACCTCTAATGAAGTATTTTCACATGGTTGTATTGGTACTTTTAGTGAGTAACAGGGTAAACCACTCTTTTTTTTTTCCTTTTTTACTGTATTCTCTTCATGTATTTCTCTTCATTTATCTAATAAAATTTAATTTCCGTCTCCTAAGCCTGAGCTGGCACTCAGGACAGTCCCACACAAAGTCAAATTATATGGGCCACTGCTTCACAGACAAATGCCATAGAATTAGCATCTGAATATGCATTGTGCCCCGATCTCCCACACCAGCACATTTTAATTTAAACATACACCCTTACTGGAGGTCTGAGTATGCTCACTCAAATGAGACTAGAATACCTTTCTTTATTATGCTATGTCAATTTTGCAATTTGTAATTTCCTTCTTTTTTTTTTATCGCAGAGTTGCTCAAGGTTACAATGGTCCATTTATTAAACTATAATGGGTTTTCTAGTTTCACTCACCAAATGACTGGATAACTTGTTTGATGGATGATCTTTCACAAAGATGCATTGTGTATTATTAAAAAAAAACACTCCTTTTCGCTTAGTTTTTGAAATGTAGAGTCCCAAATATCCAATATTTTATTTAATTTGGAGGACGTGTTTTCAGTCTGTTGCAGCTTCCTTGATTGGATTTTCCAAACAAAGAATCAGATATCATTAAAACCTGGTACAGTCATCAGAAAAGAAAAGATAAGATAAGATAAACCTTCATTGATCCCCTCAGGGGATCCTGTGTTAAAACAGCAAAGGGTCAGAAATAAGTACAGATAAATAGAGAGAAATAAACAAAACCAAAATACATGCAACGTTAAATAACAATAGCAATAAAAATAGAAACTATACAAGAACAATTAAGCATTTAAATCCTAAGAAAAACATATTTTAGGCGTTACAGTTATGTATTTAATGAACACTTGGGCACAATAAATACTGTTATACCCTATCATAAGCAATAATAAAAACACAATAAGCAATACATTGTGTATATTGTGAAAAATATACATTTTGCAAGTAAATTAAAACAAAGATATTAAGGGCATCAGCATTGAGCATCGAAAGTGATTGACATGTTTCAATGACTAAATAATTAAAATGAACAAAAGGAGAAAAAGGCTGTCAAAAGCATCAGATTTTCTGCTGGGTTTTGTACATATCTTATTTTAGTGCTGTTGACAACAGAAAGCATTAAAAAAAATCTTCAAGTCTTATCTAGCAAGCTGTAACTTTCTAGATGGAGAGATGTTTGGGTTGTTTTTTTTATCCTCTGGGTTGGAGAAAAAATGTTTTAAAGAAGTCTTGCAGAAAGCAACTGAAAGGGCAAGTTTGAAATTTAATGGCAGGTTAGTCTAAAGGCTTCAGTCCAGCTGAAACTAAGCCAAAAAAAATAAATAAATAAATAAAACATTCCCAAGATCAAGGGCAGCTGTGTGGCACAAAGGGGTTAAAAGATTACATACAGTACCTAGTCAGGGACCAGACCTGTGCTGTCCATCAAAGGGATTATTAATATTTTATGATTAATCCTGTTTCATATAGGAATCCTGGGAAGCTTCAACCAATGCACATATAAAGAAGAAGAACACGTTCTCTGTAAAAAAAAAAAAAAAAAATCAGGCTGTTGCATTTTGTTTCTTAGAGAGGCAGGGAGAATTTGGGCTAATTACAAAATTACAATATAAAGTCTGAATGAAAGATTAGTCTCAGATTTCATGCCATTCATATCTTGACTTTTAACTCTGCCATTACACATCATGGTTATCGAACAAGGTCAAATTGAAAGACTTTCAATTGGAATCGGCTACAGTTACAGACAGGGCAACAAAGAGAATAAAGGAGGGGAAAAAAAGTGCAATACCACAGCCACTGGAGGTTATGGGAAGTTATTTCAAACCTTTCACACCAATTACTCACTTTCTGCGTGGAGAAATCATTAAACCATGACCACTATGTCCATGCTCAACACCTGAATTTAATTTGGGCAAATCTGACATGACTGAACATTTAGTAAAAGTACACTTATGCATAAATACTTCCAAGCCCCTTAGGCTACGTTCACACTACTAGCCTAAATGCTCAATTCCGATTTACTGCTCAGATCCGATTTTTTTTGTTTGGTTGTTCACACTATTTTTCAAATGTGGCAAA
>JBBPCS010000130.1:9505242-9528134 GCA_037974645.1 Hollardia meadi
GGCCCCTGCAGTCTACATGTCGAAGTGTCCTTGAGCAAGATACTGAACCCCAAATTGCTCCCGATGCTGCGCCATCGTCACAGCGTGAGTGCATGTGTGTGAATGGCTACGGCACCCTGCAAGGTAGTCACTGCCACCAGTGTATGAATGGGTGTGAATGGGTGAATGCCTACTTGTAGTGTAAGGCGCTTTGAGTGGTCAAGCTGACTAGAAAGGCGCTATATGAATACAGGACATTTACTTGTCTTGACGAGTTAAAAGGTTCCCTTAGATTCCGTGACTCAGTGCTCCACATTTCTCATTAATTACTAATTCAGCGAAACCCTCTCAGCTATGCCCCCTTGCTCTTTATTCATTCTTACAGGCATTCATCTTTCTCCTCATATTTACGCCTTTCTCCGTTTCATTCCTGGCAGTGTAAGAAGAATCATGACTCCAGCCTATGCAATATATCCTCCCCCTCCCTCTCAGCTCTTTCCTTCCAGCACTCTTTTCTTTTCTCCTTTCCATTCATTAATAACCTGTTTTGGCTCTCTTTAATGCCCCTAACACCAGCATGCTGGTCTATATCCAAGAGACAGGATGATGTCCTCTGTTAAGTAGCACTTCAATGTGACTAGCCTTGAGAGTCAATATGTGGCCTGGACTCCTCAGAGAGAAAAACAACATGTGAAAGAGAAAATGTCAGAAAAGGATTTAAATTCAGAGCTGTGTTAACTCATTAATTTGGGTTCATCTTTTTACATGCAGGAACTGCAATTATTAAAGGCATTGGATTGGGTCTGTAAATAAAACTGCCAACAATACTATGCTGCCTGTGACAAAATATTAAATATTTACTTTTTGGCTTTTGGGCTTCTCAAACAGTCATTAAAATAAGACCTCTATAAAGTATGTCCTCAGACTTCACAGCTACAAACACATTCACATTAACAACCATCCATTTTCAATATCCCAGAGGGTTTCGCACACATTGAACAGCAGTTCAGCTAACCTGCATGTCATTGGTTGAATAAGCCCTAAGTGAAATAAGTTGTTTGAAACTGCCCTCCAGAACGCCACTAACAAATACCTTCTGATCTGTCATGTAGACATTATTTGTCAGTGCCTTCCAGAACTTATCAACAAATCACTGCCGCAAAAAAATAAAGCCAATCTCTCATCTGGCACCACTGTGATTATTGAGGTTTGATTTAGGCAAAAAAACAACTTGGGGTTAGCGAGGGATGCTGCCTTGACTAAGGGGAAAAGTAATGAAGCAATCATGGTCATGCTCATAAGAAACCAGTGTTGAGTTGGCAGGTGGCCGGAAGCGAGCAGTGGTCTCCAGTGTCCACATTTTGTTGACTCATCCAGCCCCCTGACTTCTCCCTTTTTTGTGGCTATACAACAACATCAGCCCATACCTCAACTTTAATTCCAATGCAGAAGAGGTGCTACAGGCCTTCATCAGCTGGACATAAACATATGTTGTTGTAGGGCGTTTGCTAAAATGACTGATGTTGTCGGGTTTCTTAGTGGACTGTCTCCTTGGAGGAAACTCACACATATAAAGCTAATAGAAAGGCCGCAGGATAAAAACATAGGACCATAAATGATTGATGTTAATATGGCAATACAACAAATAAGACTAAATGGAAAAAAATGGAAATCCTGTTCTCATCCCCCACATGCCTCGGGTTAGGGGTTCCCAATTACCTTTGAGAACCCCTAACTGTAAGCTAAGAAGAAGGCCTCCTTTTTCCATCTCATCCTTAGCGAGTCTGTGCACATCACTTGAGGCCAGGGACATTTGTCGCTGTCTAATGACCACCGAACAGTTTTTCTAGCAGATGGGGCGTCATGCATTGGAAGAGCAGAGAGTGCCTCACTTCCCACGTTCAGGTCAACATAATCAGATAGGGACTGGAGAAAGAGCCAAAAGTGGAAGCCCAACATCATTGGCCGGTATTTTATATGCCCTGGCCAGACATTGCGTTGAGTCAGGGGGACAAGAAGCAGCGTCGCATAAAGGAGAGCAGAGATGAGACCATCTTGTGGTCAGGTAATTGTCTCATTTGTCACGTTGCTCTGTCAGTCGCCAAAAAAAAAAGAGGCATAGCTCAGCTCCGGCTGGCTCTGGGCCAGTTTAAAACAAAAACATATATCCTGCAAATACAAAAAACCTTACTGTTGATATGTGCACGAGCTACAATGGAGATCAAAGCCAAATTTGCTTGAATGATTCATTCGTTCCAGCTTCTGAAATGCGAGGATTTGGAACTTTTCTCAACTAATAAAGTGAATGTCCCTTAAGTCCTGGAATTATAAGACTTAAAATTTTTTTTTTTTTTTTTTTTTACTATATTTGGACATTTTATTGACAATTAGAGGATTAATCAATTACTTGAAAAATTAACTGCCAGGTCAATCTATAGCAAAAAGCATAATAATTAGTTGACCTTCACCCTTCCTTCGTCAATGGATGGGTCTCTGATTTACACAGAAAAAAAAGCTCTGTTCCAAGAAGCAGATTTAGTAAATTATCTGGATTACTTTGCTGAGCAAAACCTGGAACAGGTCTTTACATGGGTTTCACCAAATCACACACACAACTCACTAAATTTGTTTCTTGGAACAGGCCCTGGATTATTGATATTATAACTTTGTTATAATACTGACATGATTACAGTACTACAGTACTACAGTATTACAGTCGTTCTCTAGGTTACCTGATGTAATGAAGAGATTGGAGGCACAAGTAGTGGCTTATGACTGGAATATAGTTTTCACACAGCTCTGTGTAAGTAGAGCCAACCAGAAGTCCATACATTCCTATGGGTACCTCCGTGATCTCCAATGTCTTTTTTTTATAGGTCCAGAATTTGTCTCCAGTATGAACTGTTGTGGCACGTATCACACAGACCCTGTACACTGTGTACCATTGTAAGCATAAAAACTAATTAGCTAACAGGCATGCAGTTGCTTGAGCTAGGTTTGCCAATGTATTTAGCTAACTTTGGTAGAATGCGAGCTGTGTAACATATAGATTGCATGCAAAGTGGTTCATAAACCTTTAAACAAAAATATTTCATGCAATGATACACACATAGAATTGATCATTGGAAGATAATAAAATGATTGTTTTTGGGGCGTTTTTTTTGCATTTGATCTGACAACCAATACATCGACACTGCCAGCATTTGCTTCTTGAGGCTTGATGTTGCCATCACACTTTGGCCTCTGCACTGGTTTACAATCAGAGACGCTAAAGGAATTATTTGAAATACAAGTAAAAACCCATGTCTTACAAATCATGCAATCTCAAACTTCATGGTATCCACAGGGCACATTCTTGAAAACAGATTATGTGTTATCTTTTATGGACTGGTTGCACTCCTATAAATGCTGTATGTCATTTTTGTCGTAGAGAACAATGATTCATAACGCAGTCCTTATGCTGCTTAAAATGGCAATGCTGAATTTAGAGAGAAAAATTCTTGTATTGATTGATACTGTCTATTTCGGGTTCCTCCCTTGTTTTATCTTCATATGAAAGGTACACCAGCAGAAGAGGAGAGAGTGGCTCCTAAAATAGTGCTGTTTAACAACAAACAGCATGCAACAGTGGATACTTTCTCTCCCCTTCAGACATACATTAACAAAGACTGTATAGAACTGGAAAACTTTCACCAAATCCTAGTCCTATTTAACATCACCTTTGAGTTACAGGGACTGAATTTAATTTTCAAACACACTGTATTGTGTATGAAAGATTTGTTGTCATTTATTGTAAGGTAAGGACAACTTAGCATTTATCCATAAAAGAAAGATATTCCTCTGGCAAGCAGACATTTGCATAACATCCATCATTTGTCAATCTCAGCTAGCACAATGGACCATTTTTGTTATGCCTTAGTGAGAATAAAATTGAATAATAAAGGGTTTTATTTTCTATTGAGCATATAAAAAGAATTGCTGCAGCTGTGTCCTTGATGATGCTAAACGAGGAATATCCATTTAATATGAATAGTCATCAAAGTCCCAATCAAAGCATTGCTTACAAAGATCATGCAGATATTATATGGCCATGTAGCAAACATTGCTGTTTGGACTTTATTAAGTTTATTTCTATGTTGGGTTTTTGTAGGGCAGTTGTTCTTTATAATTGCCAAAGACCTGAGTTAAATACCTTGTATTTGGCAATTTATGTACCTAACCATTAAATCTGATTCATATTCTAATCATTCTCAATCTACACCAAGTACCTAGATGAAGAAAACTGTCAGCCCTCCACCAGAAAGCCTAGAGTGGTTGCCAGCATGTATAAGTTGTAATTTAATCACAACTTTTTACAATTCTCAAATGAAAAGTTTGACATTTTGAGAAACACATATTTTTTGCTTTGTAGCAGAGAGTTAGATGAAAAGATCAATTCCTCCCTCCTATCTGTCCATCAAACATCTGTTTTGTTCACTTAACCGTGCAAAAAGCAAACTGTAAAAATGACAATTCATCATTTTACACAGGGTAATGTGCCAGACTATGTCTTGTCCAAGACCATGTAGTGTTTTTTGTTTTTTTCAATAAAAGAAATGATAAAATGTCAATTAGTGAGCTTTAGGGGTGCTAGTAGGTGGATTTTATTACCATTAATTCAAGCCTTAGTGCTAAGCTAGGCTAACTGACTGCTGGCTGCAGCTTTATTTTTTACAGATACCCTCTCCTCTAACTCTCTGCCAGAAAACGAATAAGCATATTTCCCAAAATGTCAAACCATTCCTTAAAGTTGAATTTATCTATTCCAAACTATTTTGTATATCTATCATTATCTCGTCTCTCATGTTAGTGCTCTGCCGTTTTTAGTTTTCCACGCAGCCCTGACACATATAGGAGACTATGCAGTCCAGTTAGCTTGCACATGCACCGGGGCCTGGATAATCAGAGTGGGACGAGGTGGTAGAGTCACCTTACTCGGATTACCCAAATGCTTAATTAAACACCACATAAAATCACTCGGCTGAGAGTAAATGTTTGTTTTGTTACCAGGAGCTTATGAACGTCCTGCTCAGTTGATTATTTTTCAAACTGGAGTGATGTACAGGTATTTGCAGATGATTCCCATCTTGGCATGATGATGTTGACATTTAAAGATAGTGGCCCAGAATATATAAAATATAAAAGAGAATAAGGTATACTTTATTCTTACAAGTTGACATAGGTAACATATGAAACCTGACACTTAAAGGAGCGATTTGTAAAATGTTGCGTCTTATTGCTGGGTCATCAAATAATGATGCTATGGGTTGGTAGATCGGGCCGGCTACCAACCCGAAGCTTCAGTATTTGACGAACTGGTAAACCCAGAGCGTCAGTATTTGACGACCTGGATTGTTGAGACTCAACAATCAACTATGTTACACATTTAATCTTTAAACAAAACAGTGTGAATAGATGCGTCATGGAGAGTCCAATCACAGCATCAAGCTGGCGGTGCAATTTGACCAAGACTGACATTGGGTAGCCGTGAAAGATCGAACCTTATCTTTTTTCTGTTCCACAGAAGGTGCCACAAACGGCCATGTGCAAGCAGAAGTGAAACGAAATAATGCAACAAGATGATTTTCAAATGAGAGTTATGTGAAGTTCATCTGCGTATTTCTTGTGTTAGCAGAATTACCATCCTCCATTCATCAACGGCGAGTGCATCTCATTATTGCAGTCAGGTTTGAATTAAGCTGTGTTGAAAATACTCAGCTCACAGTGCTGCAGCTCAGACAGTATAAAAAAAGTGGAACATAGTGTACAAGTACAAGGGAGGAATGAAGTTTAACTAAAGCACTCATATCAGGGTGACACTGTACATATACTTTATAAGTATTTTATATATATTTTTATAAGCATAAGTCAAGCATAAGGTCACACTTGAACACTTGAGTATACTCCTGAATGGACACGTACACAGACAACTGTGTCTCTTGCTGAGACTCTTTAAACGTAATGCACAACTTCAATTCTTTTTAAATTCAGAATAGTTTGTAACCTGGGTGGTGAGAAATACATTACTTCATATTACACATTATTTCAATTGCATGTATACATACAATTGTATACTCTGTTTGTCTACAGATGTCTATCTTATCTTATCAAGGCCACTCAATTTCGTGATTCCTTTATAGCTTATTCCTATCCTGCTCTGCATTTAAGTGTGATTTTTTTTTTTTTCATCACCTATAAGAAGCAAAACAAGTATAAGCAAATGTCATCATAATATAATCTGTGTGCTTACACGGGAATTCACTTTGGAGCTGACACTATATGTTTTGAAATAGAAAATGTGCCCTATAATACCCATAAAACCATACTGAGTTCTTCCATAAGCCGTTCCAGCTCTCTGCAACTTGAGGTGACTTACAATCTCTTAGCTCTTGTTTATTGCTTTGGGAAAAAAAACCTTTACAACATGGGGTTCGTTGATATTAAGGTAGTGACAAACTTTTAACCAAAAAATATACTACTACTTCCTACTTCCAGTTGGTTTTTGCCCACACAATCCTATCTCCTACAGTGATTCTTATTGTGGTCCAGTCAACTGGCATAATGTTCAGTCTTCAGTGTAGAAACCTACTGTCGTCTTCTTATCAAGGATATTGATTTTATCCTTCACTGAGTTGCACAACGGAATGTCTGCAGTCCCCTTCATGCTACACACACATAGAACAAACAACATTAAATTTAGAATATAATAGGATAATTAAAAATAAAAAAATTGCCATACACGTCAAATGGTTAAAATAGAGCTCTGCATTGTTGCAAAAATGCCTGCTGTAGGCACCGCTCACATGGTGCCATTATTAAAGCAACAGATTCACATGAATATTAGATGAATGTGGGACTCAAATTCGCTTGTGTGCTTGAAAAATAACTCAACTTCAAAATATAACCTGAACAAGCTGTTGAGCAATGCATTGCAACACTGAGCAGGAACCAGGAATAAACCCATTAGCTCATACACCCATTAGCTAATGGCCCCTAAACGGACGTGTCACCACGGCAACACTGGTGAAGCCTTTCCAAGGTTGCTCCACTGTACCGACTGCATAAGGACATATGTCCACTGCTCAGCAGTGGCATCCTTCAGTTTACCTTTTCTGTAATAACACACTTCTTTTCTTCAATAGCCTTTAGCTTCTCACAGCAGTTTAATGTCCAGCAGAGGCCAGATGAAAACCCAGGACTCTTCTTTCAAAACAACACTGCCAACAGGCATATCGCTGTTTCTTCCCAAACAGCAACCAAAGCCACTGACCCAGCACCTAATAGGACATCCAACAAAAAGGATACCCTTGTTGGCACAGGGGAAGTGTCCTAGCTTGAGGTCTATGATGTCTTGGGCTTGCCTCGGTACCTTGTACTAAAGGTTGAAACATGCTTTCTTTGCAACACCAAGCATTTCCAAGTAAAAACATCCTCAAAGATAATCATGCTGATAGGAGAAGCTGACTCGTGCTGTCTTCAAGCCTGCCTCTTTCAAGGTCTAATCTGAGCCCGGGCGCTGCCTTTCCAAAGACGCAGAAAAGCTTAAGTGATCATCTGGCTCACCAAGTTAATTCTTTCCCAAGGGAAAAGCACAAAATCTTCATATCTAATCTAAAGCAACTCCCAACATATCGCCTTTTTAGACTCAGCGTGTGGCAGGTGTTTATTACTTCGTAGTGACACTTTGAATCTAAAGGTAGTGGCAGCTTGACCTTCTGCGCCCACATCACCAAAGAGGACTGGAACAGGACTGAAAATGTCACATGTGTCACTCCTGGGCTCTGGCCACTCAGGGTGGCTTTCCCACTAATTTAAACAGAAGTGTAATGTACAGTGTCTGAAACAGAAGCAAAAAGAACCATCTGTAGTTAAAGTCATGTTTGTGCACTCCGGATTACTCATTAAAATTTAATTAAAACCTAAAGCTTTAAGAGATAACTAACACTGAAATGCCAGAAAAAATATTCCACGCTGTCTTTTTAGCCGAATCAAAGGATATTTAAAACTTTGTGACTTTCAACTCAAGCACACTGAACTCAGTCGATGCCAAGGCAAAAAGGTAAGCTTGATATCTATGACCAAAGGGTCTAGATTTGTGTTACAGCATTGCCAGTCCCAAATGTGTTTCTATGCTCACTTGGGTAAAATTAGGATTTATGCTCAATGGCAGAGGGGATAGTTCAAGAGAAATAAAAGGCAGTTTGGTATAGTAGAAAGGTGGACGTGGGAGTGTTTTCTTCCCCTGAGGTAGCTTCATCTTTCCTGGCACTGGGAGTAAAGAAAGAATACCTTTCTTGCTGAGAAGTTGATATAATCTTTAAAAGTGCCGATAGAAACATAACACACGTTTTAAGTAACGGATATTCCCCTGTGGAGTACCTTGTAGAGTTTGTTGCCATGGGCGAGTTTCCTGAAACTTCATCAATAGACAGGGTCTCATCGCTGTAGAGCGAACAGGAATCAAGTACAGGTTGATACAGCAGGCTCAACGGTTTACCCACACTTCACGACCTCTGTGCGTTCAACTGCAGGGAAAGTCAATGAGAGACTCCACCATTCTCCTCCACCATACGTCTGCATGACTAATGAAGTAAGCCAAGAAGGCTGGAGCACAACTCGCAGAGAAAGATTAAGAAAGGAGACAAAAAGCCTCCTCTTCTGAGGGAGAAATCTTACTCGTGTTCAATCTACCCACATTGCCTTACACTGTTATCCGATACAAAGAGACACACAATGCTGGTCAGTGTTGATGTGGAAGTGTACAGAGAATGAGAGAAAGGATAGCACCCTGTGAGAGGGGGTTGTGAGTCAGCCGCTGAAGTGATTGTCTCCCAAGCAATCTTGATTAAAAACTGTTGAATCAAGTACCATCATCAACTGGACAGAGAGCATCCATATTACATTCAATGTAAGTTTCAGGGTTTCTGTTTTAGTGTGCTATTTTCCTGTGTTATGGTTTTGCCTTTGTAGCTTATGCTTGTTAGTTACTTCCTATGTTATCATGTGAGTTTGTAGTTTATTTCCTGTTTTATTTTGTAGTCCTTTCCTCTTGTATCTTGTCCTGCTTTACACTTCCTCCCGTTGCTCTTTTCCCTCCTCATTGATTGATTAGTTTCACCTGCTCCTCGTTACCTGCCCTTTAAAGTCTGCGAGTTTCCTTTTTGCCCTTGTCAGTTCATTGTGTGTGTGCATGTTACCATGTGTGCCTCAGTTAGGAGTTGTTTTGATTATTGGAGTTTTTGATTTTGGATGTGGTTTGTTTGTTTGTTGTCTGATTCTTTGTTTGGACCCTTGCCTGCCTTTGACTTTTTAGTTTGCCTTTATTTAATAAAACAGTTAACTTAACCCGTTTTGCCTCCTGCGTCTGCACCTGGGTCCAACTCCCCTCCCCTTGTGTTCTTGGCACATCCCCTAGTAACTAGTCTGCCATTGTGTGCATTGGTGTTTATATATATTTTAACTTTAGGGGCCCTATTGTAAAATTACAATTCACCTCAACAAATAGGCACAGGTGTTTCATGCAGCCTTTCTTTGTAACTTTTGTTATTTGATTCCGTTCAGTATCAACAGTTTGCAACTTGCAAGATATGATAAGTAACCTGGTTTTCTCATTATGTTGATAAAATTCACTGCATTGCTTTTTCTTCAAAGTGCGTTAGCTTTTACAGACCATAAATGTAATTTCCAGGAGACAGGATTGATAAATGAGAAAAACTGGGTGAGTGGAGGCCCTTCAGTTTGAATTTTGCAAACTGGCCTTATCAGGAGGATGAGGTTTTTTTTAGCAGTCAGTTTAGTTTATATCTTTATTGTTCCACAAAAGTAAAGTATAGTCTCTTGGTGCAATGCAGTATTAAAAAAAACAACAACACAATGAAGCAGTAAGTTAATGACCCATCCATCCACCTCGACCTCCTCCCTATGCTGCCCTTTGACTCTGTAAAACTGTATTACCTTGGCTGCTAGAGGACTTTGTCTCTTGGCCCCATGTCATTTATTTTACTGGCAATAATTGTACTTAAATATACCAAAAAAACAAACAAATATACCAAAAATTGCCTCTTCATTCCCCACAATGACTTGTAATTTATGTGAATCTTATTTGTTTCAGTTCATTATACTGACTCAGTTGTATATGTTTTATTCATTTATATCTACTATTGAAACATCATACTTTGACACACGAGATGGCCTTATGGCTCCCGTTCAAACCGACAGTCACTGTTTTTAAAGCGTGACCGCAAACACCTCCTGACCTTAACCACAAGTTTATTGCTGTAACAATGATGACGGAGATCCCTTAATCTTAATAAGGAAGTAATTTTGACTCAAACCATGTTTCCCTGCACGTAACCAAGTTGTTTCTGTGTCTAAATCCAATAAAATCTCAACCGAAGCAGTGTTAATTTCATATTAGTGATCAGATGGCGTGTCCTACCAACAGGGGCGTCAGATCAGGAAACACTTGTGTCAAGCCAGACGGCGTGGGCAACATATTTTGTCATTTACTCGAGAGGACTTGCTGGAAGGTCAGGATTGATTCTATAATGGATGTATAAAATAATATACTGACTTAAAAAAAAAAATAGATAGATTTTAATAATGTGAAACTTTTATGGTTATTCACCATTTCTGTCTTCAAGCAAACGCCGCCGGAGATTCTGCTCATTTCATTCTGAAAGGACTTTTAGATAATAATAGAAAAAAAATATCACTGTCTAAGGCAACTTGAATTAAGAAACTCCATAAGAACTCAAACATATCTCACATTCCTGTATCCACAGAGCAGTATTCATATACGAGAGGGGGGCCATAGTGTTTGGTATCCATGAGGCTCAGGCATGTTTTGATTTGCTGCACAGACCTTTTGTGGAACCTCACGTGCTCACGAGGGCAAAGTATTCATCTACGAGCAAGACAATGTGTCTGCGTTCGAAAGGTTACTCTACAAATACATTCCAATGCAGACCATTGGTTATTTGATTAAATGATTTAGGAGTACTTAAATCATTTGAGTCACTCCAACTGCATGTAATTGTGATCGCTAATGGGCTGCATTTTCAAAGACTGAATACTGAGTTGAGTTTATGAATTGTGGGGTGAAGAGCCATACAATCATCATCAGCAACCATGATTGACCATAATTTCAATGTTTTTAAGTGATCTGTGTTTCACTCATCTTCCAATCAACACACGGCAGAAGATTAGCAGATAGTGCACTTAATCAAAATCCTGATCTTTAACTTTGGAGCCCAAAGGTTAAATAATTTCTAATCATTAAGGTGTGTTCATTATGGTAATCAGTCACGGTCATGGATTAATCATTCTTAATCCAAACATGGAGTATACAGTGTTGCAGCATTCTAATAAACAACTGAAGAAGCTGGACACCAGAATACTGTAACCCTGTTTTGCTGATAATTAGTGAATTTTCATTTTACTGTTCATTTGTTTTTGGGTTAATTTCCTTCCTGGCCTCTCCACTCTTTTTCCTAATTTGTCACATTGGATAAGGAGGAAAAAAAAGGAAATACGGCAGTATGTTTGCTAAAGCATGGTACCACAAATAATAAAAGCACCTGTGGCTCTCATTAAATAATTTCCCCTAAAACAGGCTTTCGGGGAACTGCTGCTTGGAATTGGTCTATGGATGGCATAATCACACTTTATCCTCTGATAAGAGGGTAGCTGCAGCCCATGACGGTGATGTCCCATCAAAATGGATCATTTTCTTTTTAATTACACAGTCGTTTAATTCTGACCCCTTTGAACTCTCAAAGCCTGAAAAACGAGCATCCTACATATAATCACTTTACAAACATAATAAAGGTGTGATGCTCCTTTAAAGTGTCCTCAGGGGAATGGAACAAAACACTATCATGCTAATGTGTACATGTGGGTGCTTTTTTCCAATCCTCATAGGCACAGGTTTCACAGACTTGCAGATGTTGAAGACAAAGTGCTCTGCTTCCTTCTTCGCTCTCTTGTGGGACATGAGAAAACGGCCAGTAAAACTGGTAGTCTGTGCACAAACTCAATACTCCTCTCATAAATCTTTTGGTCTCTTAATAGAGACAAAGCACAAGTGAGCATCTGGGTCATAATTCCATTGGAAAGTTGTTTTTTTCTTTAACCCTCAGATGCTCTCCTAGTTGGGGGATCAATTTATTGCACAAGCAAATGATCTATTTCTTTCCCCCCCCACACTTTTTCATTGTGGCACAGTTAATAGATCTTGTTCTGCAGTTTTGACATGTATTGTAAATTACAGTTATGATTAGATATAGTTTCGTAGTATATGAAGCAGTGGGAGTTTCCATCCTCTGCTGAGTGGAGCTGCATCCTCCTCTGTGCTGGCTTGGATGGAGAGTGAAGGCGGATCGGGACTGTTCTGCTTCATGAGTGGGCAGCAGATACCATTCTCCCCTTGAGTGCTGTTTGGTAAGATACTCCCTCAACTCCCACACAAACAGATGAATAGCCTCGCCTCTGTTTTTTTACGTGTGCCAAACATTGGCACTTCACTGAATTGTCCTGATCCTCCGCCTCCAAACATCCCACAGTGGGAAAATGGATGAATCTGACATGCTTCCATGCATTGAAGAACACAAATCCCATTTTTGATGTGCACCCCCCTCCCCAACCACTCTTGTCTTGATTATCCTGCATTCCACACATCTTTGTTTTGAAGCCACTGCAAATCAAAACGACCTGTCCCACAAATCAGTGCAGCTACAAGGGAGGGTGAGTGTGATTTATTTCTGGTGATTAGCATAGAAAAGAAAAAAAAAAAGTGTGCTAAAGACAGAAGAGGAATGTGACATTCCAGGCCTGGTTCACTGGTTTAACTGAAGACACGTAACAGCTCTCATATAACCTTTCTTTTACTGTATCGCCATGGCAACTGCTGAGGTAAGCAGTTGATCTCATTAAAACAGGAGCTTAGTCTGACAAAAGTTTGGAAGTTGTTCTTGAAGGAAACAGACACAGCATCCTTGGAATGCTAGCTCAAATGGTAATTTCCGCTCTTTATTCAACAAACCATCAAGGGTTTTGTGTCCTGTTTAATTAGCATGATAATAACATTTAGGAGGACACGATACAAGGGCAGGGCAGATACCCAGGAAGACAAGCACGCAGTCCAGATTTTCTTTTGTAAGGTCCTGAAATTCTTTGCACGCAGTGTGCCAGGTGTTGCCCACACAAGTAATGGCTGATATTTAACACGGTGTCACAAGAAACACCACTTTAGTTACATTTTCATCCAAAACGCGGCACACGTTTTAAGCAAATTGCCACAATTTCAATACAGTATGAATCACTTAACATTTAGAATTGTATCTGCATTTTATGGCCATCATGGTCAGGGTCAGTTCCCCACGGGAAAGGTAAGAGGAAGGTAATCCTGTTAGATGTGTTATTATCACCTCTGACAGCTACACAAACCTCAGCTGAGCCACTGAGTCTTGTATTTTGCTGAAGTGTTTAGTTTAGTTTAGTTTTTCAAATCAAGTTGTGTGTGGCACACGCCATCATCTGACATTTACATGGAACACATGTCAGAAAATGGTAACAATATTTTCACTGCTCAGTTCTTTAAACTCCGTAAATATGTCTGCACAAAGTATTCATTGTGAAACTTGCCATCCAGGATAAATCTAGATTATATTTCAGGGGCAGCTTGTTTCACAGAACTGGTTGGTTTTACTGTGAAAATAAATGCTGCCGTGTTTTTCCACAAGTAATCTGAATAGTAATTATGTTGACAGACAGTTTGCGGCAGTGGATGGATGCCACAGAGACCTCATCAGCTTTGCAGAGGAGATGTTTGTATAACTACACGTAACGCTTCAGATGTCTTCTAGAAATAAAAGCTTCCCTGCAATCGCAGCTTTAAGCTACCTTGACAATATTAGCCTTCTGGGGATTTTAACACTGCCTCCTCGTTTAATATTGAGTGACGCACAAGGAGCAAAATGTAATTCATCATTTTTGTGTGATCTCATGGGCTGTGGAATGAAACTATTCACTTTACTGACTCAGTTTCTAAAGCGTCCTCATGATCTTTTTTTTTTTGTTTGATTTTTTTTTATGTTAGTATACAGCACAAAAGTAGGATAACTATTAGTTCCAGTTTATACCATGGTCTGGGTGAATACTCGGTCTGCACCAGAATGCAGCCCACTAGACTGCACCTCACGTCATGATCAATATATAAGGTGAAATGTCATGTCAATGTCATTGTAACGACATGTCATAACCCCAGAGTCATTTTTTAAAATCGACAAATCTGTAATAAACCCCCCTCCTAGTCAACAAACTGAAGGCTCCCCCAATTCTGTGAGCAATTTAGTCCTTCACAAACAAAATAAATGAAATTAAATCAAACTCCAGATCAGTTAAGGTCACATGATCCGCCTCTTCGCTGCCACCCCTCTGTCTTGCTCACTGATTTTGAGGCCCTTTCAATGTGCAGTTCTAAAATTGCCATTTTATGTCAAAGGTTTAAGAAATGGTTGTTTCTTTAAAGTTGATTTATTTTTTTTGAAAATTCATGTCACATAGCACTAAAACTGCTTTCCAATAACAGACCATCTTTTACTTCCAGCTGATCCTGGAGATTTTAATTCTCAATCTCAGCTCAGCATTTGGAAAAGCGGCATCATTATCTTCCATTGGGTCACCTTGAAAAAGTGGGTTGGCATCAGGGATGCTGCTCTCGACCGGTTTAAATCTTCTTAAACGGACAGAACAAGTTAGACCTTAAGTTTTCCCCTCTCCTTGGCCCCCTGTTCTGTGTATACCTACTGCTCCTGTAAAATACCATAAATTAACTCAAATTCAGTACCACTGTTATGCAGATAACATGCAAAATTTTCTCCCACTGAATACCAATGAAGACAGTCTTTTTATGCGGACTTTGTCACTGTTTATACCATGTCCCATGACTTTCTCCTTTTAATCACGTCTTAATTACTCTAGCTACTAGAAGTTGCTGCCTAACAATGAACGTAAATATGGTTCATAATAAGCTGCTTGTACAGACATCCTATATGTATAAAGAGACATTGAACCTTCATACAAAGAATTCAACAAAGGTCCAGCCCCAGATTTGAAACCTTGTTTCTGTCTTTGGATCAGTGCTGTTCTTTTATACTGTATAATTGATAAGTCCGCACCAGACTGCAGCAATAACAGACACATGTATTCTTAGACTGATTGGTTTTTTTAAATGACAAACATGGCACAAAGATACATTGTAATGAAGCTTTTATGAATGGCAGTTACCCATTAATGCTGCATAAAACACAAAGCATGACTCTGTTATGAATCGTAGATGTAAATGTCTATCTGAAAGACAAGTGATAAGTTGAGTGGTTAGTCATTTTTGCAGGCAAGCTGCTATGTCATTCAGTCGGTGAAACTACAGAATTCCATCAGGAACAAGACTTTACGAGGCAAGGACAAGGTTTTAAAAACCAGAACCAAGCATTTTAGTCTGGAAGAAGCTCCCTGTCTCCCAGGAGAGATCTAGAAAAATGGCTCATGTCTGCCGCATTAATGTAGTTGTAGAGGCACAGGCTGATTGGCACACTAACTGCAGAGCAGCGCATGAAAATACACATGTGGGCTGAGAGCCAGATACACAATACATTACAAAACGTTGGTGTGACTCACGAAGACAGACACATGCATCAGGAACAGCTTGTTTGATTTGTGAAAATATCTATTATACATCTATTTATACAGTTTCTGCACATTTGTGCGTCACACGCGTTTGCCCGTGTGTGTGCATACCTGCAATTTATTTGCATCTGCGTGCGCTTGTGAATGCACAGGGGTATTAGATACAACAGGCATGCTGTTGTGTATTCATTTTGCATCTCTGTCTGATGCTTTAACAAGTCGAGTTGTTATTCTAACTGCAGCGTGAGCTTCCGCTGGCTGACAGATTGAGATAAAAGATTGCCTTTGGTATTTGGACACCAAAATTGATATTAAATCCACATTTATAAAACTGATCTTCTGCCCACCTCCGATATGCTGAGGCACATTGAAAGCCAATGCAATACAACTGAAAAAGATACCCATCACACTATAGTTAATTTAAATAGTAATACTCCTTCTAGAAAATCAAATTGATCGTGTTCATTTGTAGCTTGGAAACAATGGTGTTTAATAAATTCATTGCACTCAACTTGTCCATTAAAAATAAAGTTTAATTAGACTGATTGGCTCTGTAGCTAGACATATTCTATTTATTTTTCACCTAAATGTTGAGCTTTTCTTAATCCATGATCACAGTGTACCAAGGGTCCGGCAATATGAGATTTGGCTTGTGTGCATGAAGTGCTTCTCAAACATGTTGAAGTAAACAAATAAGAAAACCAACTTGTTAAGACTTTTTATTATTATTATTACTTCAAAGTATATAGCTAGCTAAAACACCCAGATATTTTCTCAGGGAACAGAGAACCAAAATGAAGCTACAACAGGTCAGATTTATAAATACCTTTATGTATTCCCCATATGCAGTGTGCAGTACAATACAGTGTGTCTTGATGAATTATATTGACAAGAAGACTGACAACATTTGGTGCCCTTTTTCTTGTGTTTCTGGAGTAATGTGTCTACGCATTGGGAATTGTTAATATGTGATATCTCTTAAAGGGAATTTGGAGAATGTAGTGTTCAAACTGCTAATCTGTCTATCTTAAAGGTTTTGTCATCATTACAAAAACACTACGTAACTGCTTTATTATAGGGTTGCCTGCTCTTTAGTTGATTGCTGTTTAGTTATTGGTTTCATCAATAGTTTAATCATGTGTGTATTGATTACTGACGGTGGCCGATCAGTGCTACGGCTAATTATCGGCTAATTACTTAGTTTCTAACATGATGTGCTTGGTGGTTTTTAATGACTCCTGAGGAAACTTTAAAGCGCAGCATCCTCGTTGTCCTTTAGCTTCCCTCGTTACAAGTTCATATCTATTCTCCCAGATAAAAAGCTAATATTACTCTTCTAAATATGTGCGTTGCTCCTTTAATGTAGAAAGAAGTGACAGACTCGGGGAGGACAGACCAGAGTTACTGATGATGGAAATACCAGCCATCGGAAAAGTGTAGAATAACATAAATTCAGACACAGACTTGCATCATATGCAGGGCTTCATTATTTATGAGTGAAATATGAGGTGAAATCAGGTCACAAACACAACAAAAATTTGGTTTTGAATCTCAATATGCCCAGATGAGTTAGCCAGCTTTGCCATTTGCCGTGACAAACTATAAAATCTATTTGATCTTGCTGCTGAAAATACAGAAGACAATGAAAAGTGCAATATAAACTGAGCAGAAAGCGAATGAGCAGCTTTACTGGTCATGATGGAAGGCTGTGTATTGCTGGAAATGACACGTTCAGATGTTAATTTAATGAGAAATTTCCTGCCATACCCTTTCCCGTCACTAACCCCGCACCCCCACCATTAACTATAACTAAGCGCCCATGCTTACAACCCTGACTGAGTCATTGTGCTTTACAGTGTGTCCTCACTTCTGAGTTCAGCAAGATTAACATGGTTGTCAGAACACAGCGCAAGCTATTCCTAACTCTAAGCTAGACAGCACCTCGCTGTCCAACAGAAAACAGGCCAACTGTGTGTCACCTTGTCTGCTTCATGTTTTGTCTCACTGCACTTCCGTGTCCACAACCTGTCCTGTGTTCGCCGTTTTTGTTACTTCTACTCCACTGAGACCGAGCCTTTCTCCACACTGAAAGCTGCTGTTTCAGAGAATCATGGCTATTGGGACACTGACGAGGCAATGACCTGCGACATGATGCGGAGGTTGTACACATGGTAGCGATGTTAGATCAACAACAGGGACAAGCAGACACAGTGGCTACAGTAACTCAACCTAAAAAGGCTCAGGTCGAGAACAAAGACACAAATAACAGTTACATTGCTGGTATTGTTGTTGTTCCTGCTGATGTTGTGGTTATTCCTATAATTATTGTTGAAAAAAATGCCTGTATTCATGCATGGACCCTGTCCAACAACACTGACTGATGAGGAGTTCTCAACTCAAGCTTTCCTTCTGTTTCTGTGACTTAACTCAATGCCCACTGTGCTTTATCATAATGTAAAACATAAGTGGTTTGCTTCGCAGTTGTAATATTAAGATTTATTGAATTTAGCTTCATGCTGAAAAGACAATGGGGTATGTTGCGTGAGATAAGGTGATAAGGGGAGCCCTGAATGATAGCTCTTTCACTTCGCCAGTTAGGCTAATCCATGTATTAATTTGTTAATTTGTGGGTAATTATTAAGTCTATTGAATTGAGCATCTTATAACTGCAACCCAAACCAATTAGATTACCGCACTCGCATTTTAATTTTTTAAATATTTTTTATTTTTAATTTAAAAATTACAACAGACGGTGATTGTTTCTGTAACTGATGATCTCACTGTCATGTTTGTGGACCAGAGACTCTCCATCGAGATGAATGTTACGCAATACTCATGCAGAAAGGTTTTATCAGGTTCATGTTTGGTTCATTTCACTGTGGCCTAATACCTGATCCATACTGCACAATAGAATCGCTCAATTTGGAACGTATATTTTATCCTCTGATCATTTCTTCATCTGAACATTTAATACATTTTTAATTGAGCCACAGCCCGTCAAAACGTTTGTGAAGTTTTTCCTAAACAGGATTGGTTAATCGATTAACGGTGAGTAAATTACACTAACGAGTGAGTTAGATGTATATTTAAGCTTATCATTAGATTTTAGTTTATACGTTTCATTTGTATGCATTTAGAATTTCAGTTTGATTATGTTTTACTTATTCAGATTTAGATATTTGAATAGAAAAGTTACATTTGCAAATGCTTTCTCCTGATTTCCAATGAGGTAACTTTAGAGAGGTTGTAAATCCAGTCGATAAAGTCGTTCAGAAACAAAGAAATAATAACGAAAATAAAGAAAAAAGATTGACATACCGTTTTAAATCGGGTTTCTATATTTTTAAAACAAAATAATTTAATGTGGTCACCCTTTTCGCTTCTGTCCTTGCCCTTTAGTGGCATGCTGCCCAGTCCCAGAGTATCAATATATACGCTCAAACTGTTTAACATACTGTATGTGACAATACATTTGGAAATGAATTTTTGTCGGTCGTCCTTGGCAATATTTCACCTCTCAATTGAGAAAAAAAAAAAAAAATGTAGCAGGGCTGTTTGCTGCCTGTGAGGAGAGATAAAAAAAATTCTGCTGGTTTTTACCGTGCAGTGTTGGGATTTTCTTGGCAGCTGAGTTTAAGTGAACTGGATTAATGTTATTAATTTAATTTAATTTTGTCTGACTCCCCGGGCAGTTCACTACGTAAAGAACGGTTCGGACGAGCCGTGTGTCTTCCACTGTTAACAGTCCCAGCAACAGCCGAGCCATACATTACCTCAATTGTCGACCTCACACCCCATCATAGCCATTTTCTCCTGACCCCCCTGTGTGGCATGTTGATGACTGACCATATTGACCGTGCTGGGATGGAAGAGGAGAGTGAGGCAGGGAATAACGGGGAGGATTTTACTGATAGAAACGAGGGAGCCAGGTGCGTGTTGAAAATGGAGAAGATATCAGAGCGAGGGAGCTGTTTGCATAGTAATCCAGTAGAGCTGGTAGAACATGGCTCAGCTCGGAAAATCCTCTGTCTCGTCTGTAAGAGATTGCGGCAGACCAGGCATGCTACCAACAAGGCGGTTGGAGACAAAAACGTGAGTGTGTGCACAGCTGCAGGCCCATGTTTTATACATACCTAACTACCCGGTTAATGTGAGTATATGTGTTTGCTTTTTTTGCACTGTGTGCGAGCGTGTGTGTCAGAGACAGGAAATTGTTGCTCATATCAGTGGCTGGCCAGTAGCTTTGGTGAAGGAGGAGGGCTGGATGAGGGAAGGAGGTGATGCACGGTTGCCTTGCTGTCCCAATAGCCCTGAATTTTGGCAGCCCATCAGAGGCGAACAGATAAGGCCTCACACATGCTTCATGTTTGGTGAACTGGCAGTATAGGCTGTTCAGAGACAGATGCTGTGGCCCAGTGGGAGGAGTGGACATTGCACTTTCCATCTCCTGTCTTTCTCAATTTCCTTCAGCAGGATGCTGATTTACACGAGAGGAGCAGCATCTAATTTATATGAATAATGCATCACTCTCTTTTCCTACCTCCACACTCCCAAAGACTGCACCGGAAAAGAAATCAAGCACCGACAACAGCAGTGAGGTTAACTCACACGTGTAGCGCAGGAGTACAAAATGGATGAGCACCAGACTTTCAGCCATTAAAGCTAATGACTTTAATTACTTCTTTTTAGTGGCAGGAGTGTGGTGCCATCCATTTTGTAACAAAAGCCAAAATTAGCGGCACACAGAGAAAAGAAAAAAAAAATTGTCCAATGTGTTGGAACAGTCTGTAAAAATTCAACCTTGATCTCACAGAAAAAGAATCCCAACCTTTTGGATTTCATGCTGTCGCCTGAAGATAATAGTCACTTACCCGTTATAGTGAGATTACAAATTCAGTTCCATTATTGAAAAAGTCACCCTTACATCTTTAAATGTCACCCATTACTTTTCTCAATCCCGCCATTGTTTTAAAAACAAATCTTAAAAGGATTTCATATTAGGCCAAATTGGATATTCAAAACAAAGTGAAAAGAATGAATAGATAAAATGTTGCGTGTCGACACACACTTAGTCCCTCTTCTCTTCTCAGTCACTTGAAGCTGAATTACTGCTAAGGTGCAATTATTTAAACACAGTTTTTAATGCGTAAAATGCACATGAGCCAAACTGACGCCGAGATACAACCCGCTAAAAGTGCAGGCTCATGCAGTTGATTACTTTTAAGGTGGTTACTCGTGGGCCAAATACAGTATGCCAAAAGATAATGCACTAAAAATAAATTAGGTTGTTAATACAGTTTCTGACGTTCACAACAGCACTCCACGGTGTTTCCATTTTCCAAATAAGATAACAAATGATTAAATTGATCTAATTGAAATGTTTGCTTGAGTTTAGATTTAGGAAACATTAATCATAAATACTTTTTGAAAATCCTAACCATCATATTTGGCTTGATGCAAAATACACTTAATTAAATGCAGACATTTTTCAGGAAAAAAAGGACTTGCTCTCCGTTTGTGCAAATAAAAGGAATGACATCATGAGTGTGACATCAGAAGCAGAGACTGTGACCTTAAATGCACACTAAAAATATGAAAAACGTGTTTTTTTTGCCTCTGTAAACACAGAGTGGGTCAGAAAGAAGGAAGAGATATCAATTAGAATAAAAATAACAAAACACAGTAGTTGACAAAATGCCAAATGCATTTGGAGTGTGTAAAGAATAATGCCAGGAAGCTCAATTCCACGGTTAACGTGAGCAGGCGCTGTCATGATACTGGTCACCGCTGTCCTCAAAAATCTAATCTAGACCTGCATTATTCATACATCCGAGAAAAATAAAATAACAAAAAATAATCAATCAATTATTCAACACAGTAACTCCCCATGAAAATACAGGGGAGCTGTCCAGTTGCATTAGTTATCAACAAATGCACTTTGGCTGAGGCTCTCCATTTGTAAATGTATGTAATTAAGGCTGAATAATTCATAAATCGATGTGTTTTCAATAGAAAGGACATTTAAGCATGTAGAATTTTACGAGGTCCAATATCAGATTTTCAAGCAAAGTTACAACGGGAAACTAGAATTATCACCTTGCGGTTTTATGCACAGTGACCTTGGCCTTTGAATACCGAAATCTAATCATTTCATCCTGAGGTCCAAGCGGACATTTGTGCCAGAATTAATTCAATTCCCTCCAGCTGCTCTTGCGATATCGCGTTCATGAGAATAGAATGGATGGGCGGACGGATGTTAGCCTATCATTATAATCAATACAAATGTTTGTGGGTGGGAAGCCAGCGGGGGATTACAGGGGATTAGTATATCCTTGTTTCTGCACTTTCTGTTGTGAAGCCATAGACAAGCTGCTTGCAGGGAAATGAAATGAAGCAGCTGACAACGTGTGCACCATAAGAGACCCTCAGTATGTCTGTATATAGCTCTCTTCAAGCCAACACTAGAGTAAACAGTGACAGTACGTACAGCAGCATCATATTAGGATAAGGAGGAAAAATTTGAAGAGACTCAACAATATGAGCTTTACAAATATTGATTTGATTTATAGAGTTTCTGTTTTGTTGTCAATTACCTCTTCAGTGCCAAATTTCCAAGTAAACCCTAATACCACTGGGGAACACATTGGTTTCCCCTTTAATCACGGTATGTTTTCCTGCACTCAGTTTTTTACCAGTGTCGTACAACCACCTGGACAGCCGCACGATCGGAATATCCAAAGAGAACACGGCAGGATTGACCTTTAGCTGTAAGTCCATTGTTGTATTGTTCCAGCTTTTCATACGCGCACACACACACAGACACAAACACACACACACATCATATGTGTATGTGTGTTCTTAACAGACAAGAAACACTATTGAGTTATGCCAACAAGCCTGCAATGTTAAACCAACAAAATTAAAAACTATTGACATCTCCCGTGACCCCTGTCAAACGTTTTAAAGAGAAAAAACGTACTTGTACGGATTCAATATTGATTTAGCTTTTGTTTGAAAGGGATCAATACACCCATTTTACATATATTGAAGGAGCTGGGACAACACTAGATTGAGCATTGAATTGTTCTGGCCATTATTTCAAATATTTACAATTGATCAGTATATGTAGCAGTAGTATTTTAATCAAATTTGACATTTTAATTGCCAATGGTGGGGGGGGGGGGGGG
>JBBPCS010000130.1:9528234-9581868 GCA_037974645.1 Hollardia meadi
CACACACACACACGTCATTGTGGTATATTGTAACTTTTGCTGACTCTTATAAATGCTCCAAAACTTAGTAACTATTCTTGGCAGCATTCATGAACAATATGGTCATTCAGTTCGTTTCAGATTTGCAAACCCCAAAATTGTTTGTATAAGATGTAATGAGTTAGATAAACGCTGCTGTATCTCAGTGGAGCAGAGGAAATTGATTAGCTGCAGAAGAAATGTCAAGAGCGGAACTGGGTGTTGACTGATGAAAATGTCCTTGACATTATTCCGATCCCTGTATTAATTCCTTCAAAGTAGCCTCCGACTCATTTAAATCAGGGGGGCTAATATGGGACAATGTCAGTTTTACTGCCCTGTCATTGTTTGTGGATCAGCCTGCAGTTATTGCTGTCTCTATTGCTGTGACACTTCATTACTGCCTAATTAGTATTCTGGATTAATTGGCCATCTTGTTAAATGTAACCTCTAAATATTATGATAAAGCTGCTGAGCAATTAAAATGTGGTGGGTTATTGGCCGTACAGCTACTGCGCAGTGGAGAATACGGGAAGGATGGAGGGTTTAACAGGTCTAAACTGGAACATCAACTATTATTTTGCTGCTTCTGCACTGTCTGAGAAATTATTCGAAAACAAACATCCCACTCTTTACACTAACTGCGTGTGGATACATTTGCAGATGAGTAACAATTATAAACATCTACTATTTTGTCATGAAACTCCTTCAGCGCCATATATATCGAATTGTTTGCAATATACTCGACATGTGAATAAACTGAACAGAAGTGTTTGATAAGTGTCCACCATTGGAATTGTTTGTAATCAAATTGAGGCTACAGCTATACTCTCCGACCAAGAAAAACAGTATCAGTTGTTTCAACAAATGTCCAAAAAGAATGTTTATATTCACATAATAAAGCCTTCAAGGAATTCTGACTTCAGCGCTTTGTCATAATTATTTCTCATTAATTAAAGCATTATTATGACATTAGAAAGTCCACATATGGAGGATTGATAGCTCAACAAAATGTCGCACTGAAGACATTAACATGTGAAACGTCTGATCATTTCCAGCTTCTGACCGAAAGTCATTGGGAGATCCCTTTACCCAGGAACCCCACAATCATTCCCTAAGCTTCACCGAGTTGTTGTAACCTTGACGACAAAGGTGCCCCCACCTTAACATAGATGTTTTTCTAACCAGAACTAAGCCAAATCTTTCCCTGACCTCAACCAAGTGATGTTTGTGCCTAATCCCAACCAAACCTTAACCATAGTTGTTCCAAATATTTTCTTTTTCTGAATCTTAGGTAGAATGTTCCTTTAAAACAGGGAATGTGCCTAATCTTGCTGTTAAACTATTACATAATTGACTTATCAAGTTTGAAGTGTTTTAGATGTTTCTATTATTTATACCTACTTACTTTGTACTATTCATGCCTCCTAACATCAGGAGAGGATTCTATCCTCTTGTTCTTGGCACTGGTCACTGTGACCCAGATCTTAGAAGATAAAAGTTGATTAATCTCAATGTGCAGCAGAGGCAATTTATATGTTTACTGATTATATGTGATTTAGACTCTTTTTTCCCCCCATTTATCTATTTATTTATTATTTGCCCCAAATGAATTCGCTCAAACATTCCACTGTGTAATCTTCTTCTGTGCACGCACTGATTTAAAAACTGACAGGTGCTTGCATCTTGTTGCTCGTCACAGTTCCTGTGACACTCTAAATCCACCCGCTGAAGGTCAGATTTACAAGTCTGATTTGGATAACAAGAGGCAGTCGGTCAGTAAATCAGGTCAATGGACATAATCCAATATAATCCTCTCTAATCTCACAGAGTACGCATGGCAGGAGATTACCTCCGTGATTCATTTTAATTGCTATGTTAAAATCCTGATTTGCCGGAATATGATTTATAAAACCAAAATAAAGGGACGTGTCCTGAAGTTGCAGTGACAGTGAGTTTTGTCATTTACTATAACTACAGTATAAAGTTTGAAAAGAAAAAAGGGGCTTTTGGAAAAAAAAAAAAGAAGAAGCCCTGAATAAAAGAAAATTGCAACAATTAGATGGGCTTCATTTGCTACAGTATGTTTATACTGCTTTCCTGATTGGCTCTCGTTGCATTTAAACATGCACAATGGCAACTTAAACCACTTACTGGAACAAATTCTATTAAATTGAAACCAAAACAACACATTAACCCCCATCAAAATATCCTAATCTTACCAAACACACTAAGCTAAAAGAACAGGATTCAAACCTCAAGACACCACTGCAATTTGTTTATACCACGGCAAGCACCCTCCATCAACCACAGAGCCAGAGTCGGTAGTAAAACGTACAAGAATGATAAAACATGTCTCTCATGGCGTCTCATATCTCACAATCATGTTAATATGAATGACCTAAAGAACAAACATTCTGTTCTGTGTCTTAACACTGAAACAAAATACTATAGTTGCAGGTTGTAAAGATTACAAGAAATAACTCTGTAAATGGCTAACAAAACTGGTAAAACTGTGATGTGGAGAGCTGGCTACACCTGTGAGATACATGAGAGCAGGCTTACGTCTGTTCCCTGGAGTTATTGTGAAGGAATTTCCCTCTTTTGGACTAAAGGAAGTGGTCGGTGTAGCATATTTGATAGAGAAATTAAGGTCAAAGATGTTGCACTCTGTTGTAGACTGAGCAGACTGACCGGGCTGGCTCAAATTGGAAATGTTAAGAGCCCAATACATGCCCACACATATTTAGACAATTAAATATAAACCTCATTTGGGACACCTGCTGATTTTCAGAGGTTTTTTAGAGAGGTTTTAAAAACCCCTCACTGGGAAACAACTTTCAGAATTGATCCGGTGCACAGTGTTCTGGCATGTACTGTATTGCTCATGCACATTCTTCTCAATCAAGCGTCATTAAATGCTTCTGCGTAAGACATCCAAGTCTCCTGAACCTTCTACAGAACCACGTTATTCCAGCTCTCAAGTATTCCATAACAGTGAGAACAACAATGGCTCTTTCGGGTGAAAACAAGTGCCGTAAGTGCTGATACCAAATTGAAAAAAAAAAAAAGTAGTTGCACCCTGCCAAAAAGCTGCTGCTTTGCATTTCGCACGTCAAACAAATATATATATATATTTTTTTAATTGACTCCCCCAAAGAGCAAATGACAATAAAAGAAGATATCTGTGGCTTCAGGCTATCAATAGATCAACAGAGATGTATACATCTGTGCCACTTCATTACAGGTTTTTTAATTATGTTACTGAGTAAAACGAAACGTTTGTTGATTGAACCTGTAGGTCTGAGGGAATTAGAAGAATCTTAGTGCAAGCTTTTACTATGGAAAGTATGGCCCTACCATAAAACACCTGCTTTTAGAATGGAGTTTGGTTTAACAGCCCGTCCACTCGAAAGACCATCAGGATCAGTGGGTATTTTACAGTTAATAATTCGCATAAATTGAGCTGGCCGTACTTCTAATAATAAACCTTGTAAACAGCATAACGTAATGCAGAAAGTGGGGCACAGAACAACCTGTTTTCTACTTTTGTCGACTCATAGTAAAAGGTCCCATAATAAATACAACCAGCTATTACAATACAGAGAGAGCCATTAGCCTATAAAGCATGTCAGGATATGGCACCTCAAAGGGGTCGCCCGTCCATTTGATGGAGGCAGACTGAAAAGACACTCATCATCCCTATTTTTATTTTCTATACAACAACACCAATCGTTGATTCCAGATATCCATTGGATGTGCTGCTCTCATCCATAAAGTCTCACCCGAAGGCCTTCAAGGCGTTCCCTCTCTCTTAAAGGGCCAGACTGTACAACTTCCACATGATTTCACAATACCTTATAGGATGCTTTTTATCCAAATGCTCACATTTATGCTTTACGCAACCAACTATCTTCATTTTACATCTTATTCCTTTGATGCTTCAATAAATTTGAGTTTGACCACCATTTAGTATAATCTTCATGTGTGTTGACACTTTTGAAAGGCTACGAGTTTGAAACACACCAGGATTATAGCATGCGGTCTTACACAAACTCTGCATCCTTCCATTGCAGCTGGACCACAAGTATATCTTGAGCCATCATTTCAAATGACTTGAAAATAATGTCGTAAGCATGAAAACATATCGAGGTATCGGTTTTACTTTCACCATATAAAATTGAATGGTCCATGTTCCAATCATCTTTTGAGCAGTATGGCACGTGAGGTGCAATAATCAGCCAGTGACTGAACAATGAGAGATCATGAGATGAGATCAGTTTTCAGGGGATAGATGCAGTACCAAATGTCTCCCAATGCTTTATTTCGCTGCTGAGTGGTACTGCCGAGGGCAGACAACTGAATGATTGTGGCTTGTATCAATTGGCAGCAAGGGTTCTTAGTTTGCTCCCTATTTCAGCCTCGGAGAATATTCAGTATCTTAAAGTTGTCCACAGTCATTCAAATCACAACTCCCTTCAGTGATACTGAAGGGGAGTCAAGTTCAAGTGACCCCCGAGATTGTCTCGATTTCACGTTTGACTGTGGCTTATCAGTGGATATTGGTTTGTACTCCTGTGTTTACCAGGCCTACAGCATGTTGTGTTCCACCAAAACATCATGTTGATTTTAGAGAGAGAGGTCAGTATTCAGTCACCCTCTTTTATGAAACAGTTTCTGCATGGAGTGAGGCTACAATGTGCTGACTGTTTCCCCATCTGCCCCACAGTGGAGTCTTTCTGGAGTGCTCAGGGTGCACTCTCATGAGCCATATGCACTCAGTGAGATTTCCCTGAAAATGCTGATTATGAAGAAAGCCATGTTGCTGGCACTAGCTTCAATGAAGCTTTTTAGTAAGCTATATGCTCAGTTGATCCACCTGCTCTTTTCTCATTTAAGAGCATGCAGCAATGCTATGTCTTAGACAAACCTGCCATGTTCACCCCAGAACACCACACAATTAGGCCCAAAATTAGGCAGTGTTGTTGATTAAATTTTACTTTGGTGAAACCATAGGAGTAGTACTTGGATAAATGTCTAAAAGTAGCGGATATTAAAAGTACTTAGGTATCAAAAGTAATTGTCTGGTAATAAAAAGTAAAGTCAAATTAAATTATACATATATTTACATTTTTGTATACCGTATACTGGTTGACCAATTATCGGTCTGGCCAATTATCAAATCTGATATTCAGCATTTTTTCAGTTTATCAGTGATTTTTTTTCCTTTATTTCGTTAATCTGATTGCCGATAAAATGAATTAATTTAAAAATGCACTAGTTTGGCTGTGATCCACCATGCCATCTGCAAAGTAACTAGTAACTAAAGTCATCAAGTAATCGGAGTAAAAAGTACAAAATGCCTCCAAAATGTGGTGGGGTGGAAGTATAAAGTATCAGAAAATTGTAATACTAAAGAGCAAGTACCTTAAAAAAGCACAGAACTTGAGTAAATGTACTTAGTTATAGTTACTTTCCATCTCTGATAAAAAAAGGGCAGCTCCATTCTCTTCTCTCACTTATGCTAAAGAAAGGCAGGCAGTGAAGAAAGGCAATGAAGAGTGTTGTCTAATTTGCTGCTATACGTGGAGCGTGATTCTTAACGGTTAAAAGCTAAACAAGATGTTACTAATCTATAAAGTGAACTTGGTCTACAGTGGCGATGGGGCACCAGAGTGTAGAAAGCCATGATACATTAATGGTAAAACTGTGAGGTTTCTGTTTTTGGTTTGGTTGTGTGCCTCTCCTTCTCTCCCCCTCCACTTTCTGTCTCCTTCACCTGCAGGGCATGTGTGTGACATAGTGGCATGGCTGACTTCATCTGCTGCTGCTGCAGGCACACCTGTTTCCACTCTGGTCATTACCTGCCTTTAAAACATTGTTCCTGCCTCCACGAGGTTGTCAGATTATTCCGTCTCGTCCGGCTGATCTACATGCTAACTGTTTCATCGGTTTCGTCTCCAGTGATTCATCCTGGCGTTTGATCCTCGTGTCATCTTCAGGACTCCTGTTTTTTTCCCACGTTGGTGAATATTGCTTTGAGCTTAATCTCAGCCTAAGAACTCCAGATCTTTTGTCTGCTCTTTTTGTTATTCATTAAATACTTGTTTTATTTTCTACGTTTTGAGTCAGTCTCTGCTTTGGGGTCCAAATCATTAAACTGAACCTAACAAAAACAGTTCCAAACCCTGGTTAAGATTAAAATTATTCAATTATGTGACTCATATTTAATGCATAACAACTACAGCTCTGTAATAAAAACAGAGAGGAAGCTATTCACCGTTTAATTATTTAGAGACATGAGGCCAAATAATTTTCTAGCCATTCTAGCCAATTGTCCATTGGAAGGGGACCCAATAGAGCATTTTATCACATTTTCTTGCACACTTGGCCACAAGGGCAATTTATCACGGGGCATCCAAGAGGGCATGGGTGCTTTCAAACATGGGGGCTCCCAATGCCTTTGGAGCTTTAGATAACAATTAGTGAAGTAACTCTTGATTTCTGGGTCATTTTTCTCCCTCTTGCCAACAAATTTCAGGAAGGGCAACACTTATGAGTGCACTCTTACGTCAGATGATTTGAGTAGATGTTAAAAGTGGATTCACCTGAAGAGGGGATTACGACTTGAGTCATTTACTCCCACACTCAAATGTTTCAACTTTCACTCTCTCAAAATCAACAGAAGTCCCAAAGCCAAACGCTCATTTTAATTAGTCAATCTGAGTTCATTACCTCAGAAACCTGTCCGATTTCTCTCAAGGCGACGAGGTTACCATATGAACGCTCATCCTAATGTCTCTCTCCCCACCTGAGTGATTTTGCAGTATGAACCCCCGTCCCCCACGGGTGCTAAGGTACGTGTGGTGCAAAATGGAGACCTAATTGGAAATGATCGCTGACAGCAGCTTGAGTCACAAGGTCCCTTAATGGTCCAGGCAGCACTTGGATCAGAGTGAACCCCCACATTACCCGGTGAGAGGCATTTAGAGTGGATGACAGCAGCGCAAGCCCTGTTGAGGGACTGAGGGGTTACAGTTATGTTGTGCTCAAAGTGTTGCAGGGTAGGAGAGAGAGGGATAGAGGGAAAGGGAAAATTAGAAAGAATGGGAGCTTCATTCAAAGATGAAAGCAGACTGGAAATTGGACTAGAGGTAGCTCAGATGTCATGAAAGAAAATACTGCAGTCTTAAAGTGTGAACTCTTGAAACAATCTTCTAATGGCATGAGACAAATATGTTCATGCTTTGATATGAACTTTTCAATGCTCAATTTTAAAAAAATAAATAAAGGCTTGTCATCTGCAAAGATTTTCTCTTGTTTACAGGTTTGATTGATGAGGCAAGCTTGTTGACCATGCAAACGTAGAAAACATGTTCTTTGTCTGTGTCAGTCCATCATGTACAATAATCTGTTCAACAAACTTTAAATGTCACTGAAAACATATTGTGCTCTCATGGAAAAAGACAAATGTTTCCATTCAACAGGAAACCTGGTCTACTTTCTACTTGTGTACTTATTGTTTATGCGCAGGACATAAAACTTGCAGTAAGTGTCCCAGCTGCAGTTATATCAGAATGCAAAGGATGGCCAATTTAATTTATCTCGGAGGGAAATTCAGAAGTTTCCGCTATTCTATATAGCACAAGCAAATTAATAATAACGATTTCTTGTTTGGAAACCTCAGTGATTCATCTTTGTCAAATGTGGGCCTGTTCCTCTGACTAGAAAAGAGGAAAAAGATGGGGAGTGTTTGGCTTGCTGACACGACAAATGATCCTTTAAATATAGGAAATCATTTTTTTCTACAATATCGCAAAGTACAAGTAGGTGAATGCCATGCTGAATAGTTTTTCCATTTATCAACCACAGTCATTAAATGCAACATTGATGAAAATGAGTAGGTTTCTGAGAAGTATGTGAATCTTTTGTTATTACAGTTTTAAAACGCCTCTCACTGCAGAGAGACTAACCTTTGGAGAACACTTTCTCTTTCTTATCTACAATGGACAAAAATGACACTCCAGACAGCCATTTCCAGCCATCGTAACTTACTGTCAAAAGAAGAAGACCATGTTGAGTGACAACCTCACCCAGGTCTTTATATCACTGTATATGCCACAAGAGAAATTTGACAGATAAGGCCCAGGGGCCAAGACACCGACTGTGGCCTTGTCCAATCAGTGTCACTTCACTTAAACACAACCATCCATCATGTAAAGTTATCTGACAAGGGAACAGCTAATGAAACAACTGAAAGTTTCCCTTGGCTCTTTAATTGTTGAATGATGATGAGCAGAGGTGTAAAGAGTACGAGAATATTATACTCAAGTAAAAGTACTGGTACTTCACACAAATTCTACTCAAGTACGAGTAAAAGTACTTAGCCAAAAATTTACTTAGATAAAAGTAAAATTAAGTCAGTTAAAATGTAGTCTGAGTAAAAATTACTGTTATATTGGAAATAATTTGTGTGTTGGGGGGTTATATAATGTCACAACCCGTTCTCATCCCAGCTCGTCACATACCGACATTTTGTCATGCTCCCCACGTGTCTTATCCAGATGCACAAGGTACTCTTTGGTGTTGCCGTCGAATGGGCTAAACCTTCCCTGATGCACAACAGGTCCTTTGGCGTCTGTGGCTGACGCGCTAAGCCTTACCTTTAGCGTCTCGAAAGGCTTGCGCCCTGCGCATCTTATCCTTACACACAAGGTCTACACTACTTTGGTTAAGTTTGGGCACAAAACCTACTTAGTTAGGTTTAGGAAATGACTGGTGATGTTTGGTTTCTAATGGGAAGCGAACTCCGGTCTTCTGGGTGAAAGCGGTGTGTGTGATCCTCCACTCAAATCCTCCAAATGTCAAGAAAGGAAATAAAATCTTTAATTTATTGTCCAGAAAAATACATCCGTACACCTCCTGAATTCAAGTTTCCCCCTTTCACCAAATAACGAGCTTAATTGCCTCGTTAACGCGTCGTAAAACACTTCAAATGAAACAAACAAAAAACGTATCGTAACAGAAACGTAGAACTCCATGAAAATGATGATCTGTGGGTGACAGCAACGTACTGTAACAGTTTATTTACTGTACATGTTCCGTGTATGAAGACTGCTGTTGTGGTGCTCATGTCGTCAAGCTGTCACACCTGCGCAGAACAACGCAGTGTAAACCAGAGAGCCAAACATGTTGTCAACAGTGGATGTTTTTTACAGTTTCAGAGGAAGATAAGACAAATGAACACAACAAATCTCAGTTAATTAAAACCATTGAATAATAAATCATCAAACCTGAATAAAATTAGAGGTTATCTTATCGCAGCTAAGCAGGTAATTTTTGGTTATTGTATTGGTTTTTAGTTCTTTCTATGTCCAATCTATGTCTGGTACAGCACTTTGATATATACAGTACATCTTTGTGCTATAAGTATGTTCCAGCCCAGAATAACACTGCAGGTGGGGAATCAGTTAGTGTTGTTAGGTGTTATTTTAATGTCTCGAATTAAACCAATTAAGCCAAGCAGGTTAAACAGATGGAAGTGCTAAATCATCTGCTGTAAATTGGGACATATCCCATACCCACTAATACATATTTTCAGGGCTCTCTTATGAAAGTTTCGCATTGTTCTGTTGTTCAAGAGAAATGGGTCATCTACGCTTCAAGGGAAGTCTACAGGGATTTTGGTTGGAATAAATTAATCAGTTCTAATGAAGCTGCTGACCAGAATTTAGCAAACAGTAGCGTTGTAATACATCTGGAAACCTGGCCAAGGTTTATGGACTCTTGGATGGGTCAATTATAAGTTGAGACATGTGTGCAGTAATTCCTGTGAATATGTTGTCCAAAAAGAAACATGTCTAATCCTATAAAGTCTTTACAGGGTTACAACAGTTGTGTGGATGTGTTGGATAACATTTTGTATTAGAGTATTTTAGGGAATTTGTCTGACTTTAGTCTTCTCTGTTGATATATATATTTTTTTTTTAACTATTAACACTATGTGTTGGTCATGTTTTCCATCTTATGGGAGGTTACACTATAGACTGAGAGGTGTTTTGTAATCATTGTGGATCAATAGTGCCGGGAGCCCATGATAAGTTTCCCCTAAAGAGGCAATGAAGTATTTCAAATCAATCACATCCAGTCCTGAGAAAAAAAAAAAAAAGAAAAAAAAAGTTGTTCGTTAACACACAAATTCAGGTTCACTGATTCATCAAATGCTGTAGAGACACCTGAACTAACCACAGCTTGATATACAAGTATATATATATTTGTTATCTACAATGTAGAATTAGAGAAAATTGTGCAGAATAAATTTAGTTTAAAAAAAAGTAAATATATACAAATATAACCACCAAATACTTGTTTTAATATATTTATATTACCAGATATTTACATAACACGTATCATGAATCTTTTTTTAGTTAAACCCCCCTCCCCTGCACTAATAAAGCACCAAGTATTTAACTTTGGATCAATTGGTGAGGTACAGTGGTCATGAATCCAATTACATGCATTTACCTCAAAAGCAGCAGATCTCAAAGTAGGGAGTATTTTACTGTATCACGTGCTTTAGACAAATCAATAAACACGAAACAGAAACAGCAAAGCAATTCCCCTTCCTATCCGGGGAACAGTGTCTGCCATTTAATAGATAAATGAGTAGTGTGCAGAATAATTTTTCATCTTAGGTACAAACACAGAATCAGTAGTTCAGTGTCAGTAATCAATAAACAATGCATTTATCCAAAATGTACAGAATGTGTCAGTTTTTATTGCAATAGATATCCAGGAGGTACATTTTATTGAGCGAGCACTCAGAGTTTTACATCAAAACCATCCATGCCTCTGACTTTCTATACTTCTTACAGTGCATCTCCCACTCTAAACTCAATTTGTCAAATGTAAATGTTCAGCTTTAAGCTCTTGGCCATGGAACTGGAATATTATCTTGCCATCTGTCATCCCCCGAAACAGAATGGCTATACAAATACTCCACACCATGCCTGGATGGAGCGATAAACTAAAAGTTGGAAAATTACTTTGTCTTTAAAGAGCATGAAATAACAACCTTACTAAGTGAAGTAGCTAAAATTGGACTAAGTTTTGGTTAATTTCCAGATAAATGTCATACATTACCTCTGCATTGCTGCCTTCTTTTGATTTAGATTACTAAGTGTGCAAACCTTTTGATTCAATATGAACAGTAATTGTGTGTTTTTTGAATTCAGCTATGCCCCTTTGCAACTAATGGATTTTTTTTCTTGTAAATGAACTTCAAGGTTATGCATTTCTAAACCATATTTATCTTACATGTAGACATGAGAGCTAATTCCAGAGTCCATTTGTTATCAGAAGGTGCCTTGATTGGACTATTACAGCGATCTAAACCTCTTGAGAGGGTGGCTTTGCGAAATTTTCCAAAGCCAACTGGCCGGCAATCCTCTGAGTAATGCAGTGTTGTGTTTGAGAGGTCACCTTCAACTCAGAAGAGGATAACTATAAAGGAGTCTTCTTGTAACCAGCCTCATTAACAGTATTAATTCCCTTTGCCACTCTAAAATTGCAGTTGGTACATCTCTGAGGGTCTGGAAATAGTTCAGACGGCAATTTGTTTTCTTGTTATAGGCTTCAGAAGCAGAGGGCCCTTTCTTTTCTTTGTCTCTGACTGGAGCCATTTCCTTGCGGTGGTGTTCATGTCTTTGAATGTACCAAAACAGAGAATGAATGCCATTGTTTTTGTCACTTCAATGGCAAGAAACTTTGCTTTGATAATACTTTCAGTTCTCATTCCTCATGGATTGTAACGGGTTATGGTAGAACCCAATTGCAGCACAATACACCACAGATTTGATTGGTAATGACTTTTACTGATTACAGTTCGTTTAGTTTTAGCAGTCAGTTGTTGATCCAGAAACTCCGGCGATGATAGAGACGATAGAGACGTAGCAGTCTTTGGAGTAATCAATCACACTGGTGAATCGTTCTTGAAACTGACGTAGTGACGATGAGGTAGGAGAAACCCACAGACATGGGAACAGGCAGACGGAGACCAGGAAGGGTATAGGCAGATTTCGTGGTCGGGGACAGAAGGCTGTTGGATTTTCCGGGGCAGAGACGAGGCGGGAGAGTCAGGGACAGATAGAGTCGGCAACTGGAGATCAGTCCGGAGATAATCGCTGGAGAGTCTTGCATGAGGGCTAAGAACAATCTGGCAGAGAGTGAATGTGGAGCAGGGGTTAATATGGACGGACTGATTGCAGATCCGGAGCAGCTGAGAGACCAGGTGAGTAGAGTTGTCTTGATTATTTGGGCGTGGTTAACAGGTAGAGTGGAGCAGAGGTGAGGTGAGTGGAAAATTACCAGGAGCAGGTCTGAATGAGATTGAATCATGACATGGATTAAGAATATTCATTATGTTTACTTGTAAAAACAGATGTATGATTATGGGCAAATCGTTCTAACATGTGGGAGTCCTTCCATGAGCTGTGGGGAAAAAACTTTTATTGTGGTGGGTCAATCATCACGAACAGATGTACGATGAAGGGCTTATCTGCTATATAAGATACAGTGTGTGTGGGTGGGTTTTTCTCTCCGCAAACAAAACAACACGATTTCCTTTTTTACCTGACTGAAGCAAGAAACCGAATGAAGCTGAACCACACAGTACAAGCAACATTTCAAATTAATAAGCTGACATTAATGGCCGTGTTTTGTCTTTATCATTGTTTACTTTTTAATTCAACAAGTTCTCATACACAAACAAAGAAAACGGTAAATTGTTAGTGCATTCTGATGTAAAAAAAAAAAAGTGGCAGCGCAAATGCCGACTAAAAATAACTAAAAGTGGCTTATTATTATTGGCTAAAGAAACCAATGTTTACTCTTGGTAGAAGACAGGCGAATAACATTAGTTCTGTCAGGACCACTATAGTCAAAGAAACTTAGATTCCCATGTTTCCCAAGTTATATTTGCCGGTATGGCTCTGTTCTGGGAGCCCTAAAGATGGCTCAGATACATGAATACAGAGTGTTGGTTACAGCTCATTTTATTATTGATTATAATACCAAAGTATTTGTATGACTTCATGACTTCTACAATCTGATCCATTCATTTTACTGTTGACAATGTTGGAGTGATGACATTGAAAGTTGTTCCACATCTTTTGGGTCTTTGTCACATTTAATTCCAACAAAGCGTCTTCTAATCTAATCTATGACACGATCATGGGACATATCATCCTCCTTCAGCAGGCTCAGTCAACTGTATCATCTGCGAACTTATTGTTATGGTTTTCAATCTCACTGCGGCAGTTCTTAGTATACAGGATGTATAGGAGAGGAGAGAGGATACAGCCATTGAAGTTGAAGTTAGTCCAGAGGAATGTCCATTCACTCTCACTCTCTGAGATCTGTCCGTGAGGAAATGTTAGATCCAGCCAAGCTTCTGTACCAAAAGGTGAGGCTGTTCTAAGACGATGAGAAGTCCACAAAAAGCAGTCTGGCGTGGTTCTGACTGCCCTCTAAGTGCTTATAAATGAAGTCAAGCAGAGCTACAGTTGCATCCTGAACTCTCTTGTTGGTTAACTGTAACAGGTCGAGGTAATGATTGATCCTGTCAGGAAGTTCCTTTTTAATCAACTTGACTTCATAAATGACTTCATAACTAGTGAGGTCATGGCTACATGCCTGTAGGGATTTAGAGTCTTAGGGTGGCTAACACCACCCAACAACACCACACTCACTTTTTATTCTGACACGAGCCCATAACCACAAGAGGTGCACCTAGAGGTGTGTATTAAGAGGTGAGGGAACATAAGTTGTTACAAGTGTGACAAATGGAGTCGATTGTCTCTTGGTCGTGATTTAAATATGCACCGCTTGAGCAGCTTAGATAGTCAACATTTTGGAATCCACATGGTGTAAATCTCTGTGTGACGCCGTGTGTGGACAATTATGTAATGCAAAAGCCTTTATTTCGAGCTACCTATTTTATTTTTTTTTATCCAACCTTTTTACCTACAAAATACACCTGCTATTATGTTTCTGAGAAAAATAATGTTTCAGTTTGATGGGTTTTGAGCAAAGCAAATAAGAACTGAAAAGCTATTTTTTTTCTCCAGTGTCATGGCTTTTAGAATAAAAAAACAACATTAAAAAAAACCTAATTGAGGCAATAATCTGCTTAAAAAGACATTTTTTTATATGAATCAGTGTTTGTGATGTTTGTGATGGTGAATGAGTATCAGGCCCTGAATTTGTTTATATGCTGGATGCAAGGAGCTGCAATTCAAGAGTTCACAGTCAATGAATTGTGAGAGTTTTATGAAATTGCTATGAGTTGACCTTCAGCTGAGAAAGAAAGGTTGGTCGGAGCTGTATCACAGAAGCTGTCCAGAGTCCGCCTGGTGTCTGATTGTTCCCAGGAGATTCAGTTTGTTGACTCATTTTAATTTGTTTTGTTTCGCTACTGCTCTTAATAGCTGAACAAATTGTTGTAATGTTATTGTGAGGTGATGTAGCTGTGCTGGGTGAGTCTTTCTATCCATCCTCCACCCTGGTCTTCCTGAGTATCGCTTGATGGATTGACAAGATGGCACAGACTTCCAATAAGTATTCTAAATGATGATGTAAGAGAAACAGCTGGACCACCTGGGACGGCAGGATCAAATCACTGAAGAAATATTCCCAAAAACTGATCAGTCACTGTTGTTACTTTAGTGCCTCTAGAGCTTGACTCAGGCCTCACTTCTTCAATAAAGATTTTTGTGACCCTGGACTGGCCCCAGACTCAATATTGCTTTGATTGTGCATTCAATTGTAAACTGAAACTTCCTCCACCATTTAGGACTACATAAAATAAAACCAAATTCTCCATTAAGTTTGACTTTCAACTCAACGGATGTTAAATGTGTTTTCCTAAACCTCAGTTTTTGGACATGACTTGGAATAAAAAATAGCTTCCTACACAATCAGTCACCAGTTTTTAATCATACTATGGATTTTCTGCATGTCATTGAATCAATCAAAGTGCACACGTACAATTAGCATGACTTGGCCATGTAGCAGTGTAGATATTCACAGATAGCTAGAAACAGAGTCTAGGTTTATAAGAGCAGTTTATAACTAGAACTCAGGAATATCAGACCAACAGGTTCAGGAAATGACTGGTGGCGCTTGGTTTCCAACGGGACGTGAACTCCGGTCTCCTGGGTGAAAATCGTGAAAATGCTTTTTCCAGACCTGTGTGGACCAACTTAATTTGAGTCCACCAGTACAAAATTCTAAATCATTTAATTCTAAAAATCATTTTAAGTAGAAGCGAGGGTGTGCTGTAAGAAAACAATCCATACTCCCAAATATCATGATTGGTGACTATAATTTTGTTATTTGTCATACAAAATTCAAACCGTATTATATATTGTTAGGTAAAGGCTAAACCATATTTCCACTCTTTATGCGTAAGTCAACATCTAAAACAGTATTGTAATATGACACAAAAGGAGAGGCAGAAACAGGCAGTGGAGGAAAAGGGAGGGGAAATGGTAAGTGTCACATGACATGTTTACTCAGCTCACTTTCTCTCCCATGTGACTTGTAATTGGTTTTTTGCACATTGCTCCATGTTGTTCATTTAGAGCTCTTTCTTGGATAGGTCACCCTAGAAAGAGTAGATCAATGACCTCTGTGGGACTTCTTCACAAACACACTAAATGAACAGTAAAAAAATACATACATAAGTGCCTCTGTGTGACATGCAGTTGTGGTGTCCTTGAAGGTCTGGACAGTTGGCCTGAAGAGACATGAGAGGAGGCCGATCAGACCTTGAGAAGATCCACAGTGACAGCACATCAGTGCCAGCCTGTTCCCTGACATCCCCCCTCATTACCACACTGTCACTCTGTAACTGTGCAGACATGCATGCAAGTCAACACACAAACGCGCATGCATCCAAGAACATGCACATGCACACACTTGGTGAGCAGTTCTTTATGGAGATTGACTATCTAGGGCAGCCTCTCTTACTGTGTACATGGCGGTGACATTGACACATGGTAACAGAGGAGATTCATTTCCTCACAGGGTTAGTTCAGGGTTTATTTTAGGCCCATGAGTTTCATGGAGCAAATCAGCACATAGCCCACTCCTGAAGTGAGTGAAGGTGTGAGGGTTTAGCCAGTGTGTATGCATCAATTTAACATCCTTTTACCTCCCAGTTAAAGCATTGTGCAGTAAAATCACACCCTTTCTTCTCAGATTTTTTATTGCATACTGTAGATGGATGACAATTGACCAAAATTTAGACTTTTTTTCAGTATCTAAAGGTAATTATTGTCTGTAAAGACACGAACTGCTGGCAGAGCATTACATTCCGTGTTACAAATTCACCCTAATGTAAAGAAATATAAGTTGATAAAACCCACAACTAACTCATTGACTCACTGTAAATATTACATTTCCTGTTTGCATCACCCCAAGCATAATGGGAACTGTAGAGCCAAAATCTCATATTCCTCACAAATGGAAACAAAAAGAAACCTGTATGTTGACAAAACCCTTTAAAAAAACCCAAAAAAACCACATTTTAACTTGTAACTTATTAACTTTTGTTTTACATTATCAATAAGGTTGGGGCTTGTCTGTGTAGTATTTGCATGTTTACCCTGTGTCTGCATGGTGTTTCCCCAGTTTCTCAAGCTACCTCCCACAGACATGTAAGTTCGGTTAATTGGCAACTATTTGTTATGGTTGTTTGTCTCCATGTTTCAGCCCTCTGAAAAACTGGCAACCTGGCAAAATTATTTATGTTGTTGTCTTTTACTTTAAATTAAAAAAAAAAAAAAAAAAAAATTCAGTTTAATACACAGACTGCACACAGACTTGTAAAAAAATGTTTTTGTGTTGTTTATTTTATTCAGTTTTTTTCATACCTTTGTTTGCAGGTTATGAGCTTGTTCATCATTCATCTTAATCTTAAATCTAGCGTCAATTCATTTTGCTCCAAACTATTTATACACCTTATAGTGTGTAATTGAAATGTGTCTGTTGTCACTCATGTGATCTCATTCTTATAATAAATCCTTTTAATAATTTCCATCTGTGCAAATCAATGACCTGTTTTTAACTGCTCCGACATGTGGCACATCTAAAGCTGGAGACCAGCCAGTCTGTCTCAGGGTAAAGGGCAAATCAACACTCGCTGTACAGAAAAAAATGCCAATGTACTGTGCCGTGTCTGTGCGGGGCTTTGGTGCAATTTGTACCTCTCTATTAAAGAGGTACAAATGGCTTTGGGGCTTTACCACAATTAGTGAAGTCAAAACTTGTATTTTGTATTTGTCAAGACAAATTTTATTCATGTACCCCGAAATAACAAATCACAATTTTCCTCAGAGGAGTTTACAGGACAAGAAGACGGTCTAGTCATTTGATAAAAATATTTTTTTTTTAACAAAATATAAACTTTTGCCTTATTTAGTGCCAAACGGTTGTAGTAGGTACTATGCCACACTATCCTGAGCCAAGTCATTAATGATCTATGCTCCGCTCTGTGAGAATCTAATTTGTTGCAGTTGTTTTGTGAGTCAGCCTGTATGGAATCATGATTGATGAGACAAAGCAGGAGGATCCCTGAGGACAGCTGAGCACAGTGCTATTAGTGGTGCACTGCTGCTTGAACCTGCAAAAACACATATTTTATAACTTCTTACTATTGCAACAGCTATTCTACTTTGATTTGTAATATTGTTGAACAGTTTGTAAGCAACGTAAAGACAATAAGAGACTAATACTGGTCGTCAACAATCCTAGAAATCTTTAAGAATAAAGGTGACAACGACAAATTAGACAGTGTTCAGAGATAGGTCAGATTATTTTTACAGTCGGGCCTCATTTTCCAACGTTTTTGCCATCATGGGGAGGATTGACTGTTTTCATTATTTGTCACTCCACTGAAGAGCATTTTCATGCCTGCAGTTTGCCAGAAGCATTACTCAAATGCACACTCTCTCTCACTACCCACCACCCACACAGAGCTAAAGCCCCTACAGTGAAACCTAAAAAGCATGTAAGACAATAACACTCACTGCAGTTCTCCCGTGTCCTTAATTAGCTGTATTTAAGGACATATATATGTATATATACTGTATATATTGTAAATGGGGTCCCCAGCACAAACTTTTAGATGGTTGCTGTGGCACCACCATCAGGACTATTAGCACACAAAGACAGCTGAGCATAGGACTAGACCTGTGTGTGCAACGTTTAGTTAATTCCCTGGTAGGAAGAAGAAGAATCAGATTGACAAGTCTAAACCAAAAAATGGCTGCATTTTTATCTGATTCTTTATCTGATTTCTTGTCTGGAGAAAAAATTGAAAGTCAAAAAATCAAATCAAACTGCATATAGTCAGTTACAAACTCCTTGCATATTACGTGTCACACACACTCCTCACACACTCGCACAGAGAGACAAGGGAGAGAGACAGCTAGCTAGTATATAGTTTGACAGGTAGATTCCAAAGAAACAGCTGCTGTTTGAAGCATCTTCCCATACTGTATATCATTTAAATTTGCAGCCTCCTTTCTTCAGTTGTCATTGTTGCGATCCTCCATATTTGCCTTTGTCCACTACTGCTGACAATAGATGAATGATTATGTAATAGTTATGTGAGCATGATCAGTGGGAGACAAACCAAATGAATTCCGTCTGTTTGTGCAACCGTCACATCAGCAGGAATCAGATCTGATTTTGGACTGCATATGAAAGTAGCCCAAAAGAGAATTGAAAAGATCTGACTCCTTGTGTGCTGTTCATACAGTCATGAAAAAAAACAAAACAAACCGATCTGAATCACATATGAGCAAAAAAGGCCAGAGGAAAAAAAAAAACACTCACCAAGAGAGCAAAGCACAGGGACAAAAAAGCTTCAGAGACCCCATAAAAAAACAAAGTTTTGCAAAAAGCAGTTAGATGAGCACAAGAGCATTCCCAGTCGGACATACAAAAGAGCAGATGGCTATCTTGAGATTTTTCTGGAACATTATAAATGTTGCATGGCAGAAGCAAATGATGCCCCTTTTGGAGAAGAGCAGAAGAAAATACAATTCTCTAAAAAGTTATAGCTCTAAGAAATGCGTTACATTTGGCCTAGATTCCTCAATTTCTTTGTTTCGAGAGGGTGTGTTTAATGTGAAAGTAGAAGGGTGAAAACTGCTGAGAAAATAAGCTCCTCCAAGAATCTCCTTCAGCACTTAGCATTGATCGAAATGTGTGTTAAAAAAAACGGAAAATATTCAGACACTTTTCTCTGGCTGAACCACCCTGAAATCTGCCCAAATATGAGGTGAGGATATGAAGTCAAAGCGGAATGGATGAGAAGATAATCAGCATGAATAGTATGAATTGTATCACACCTATCAACAGCATGGCATCCGAAAAAGGCTGCTTGCCCAGTCAAATGAGAAACAAAATTGCATTAGGATGAAAAAAAATGCAGCATGAGCAAAGCGATTGTCCTTCATTGTGAAGGTCTAAACCCAAATAATCCCCATGACAGCAAACATTCACCCAACTGAAGTGTCCTTGAAAAAAAAACAACAACAAAAAACAATGAATCCCAGCGGCGTTGTACTACAGCAGAATTTTTCCTTCGGGGATTACAAAACACAAAACTATCACAAAACTAAAATTAAACCCTGAATATCAACAGGGCTGTCACCCAAAGCATCACCGTGAGGAAGCTGAGACAGTGCCGGAGAGACAGGTTTTGGAAGATGGTTTGATGCAATACATGCACAAAAATAATAATTAGGACAATTAACTTTATTTATGCAGCACTATTTAAAAAAAAAAAAAAGACCCATTCAACTCTGAATGTAAAGGGTACGTTGTAATATAATTCAGTCTGGTACCCTAGCCTAGCCACTGGTGTATGAATCTTATGCCTCTTTTACACAGCCTGTTCAAGGTGGGACTGGTGCGCCTTTGTTGCGCCTCACCATTCTGTATAAAAGCGATGGTGACGGAATCTGGCGTGATATCCAAAGTCACACACTGAGATGCTATTATGCGGCCTGTTCTATTTGCTAAGTAACAGCTATAGAAAAGAGGAAATGACTGGTGGACGCAACATGTTCCCTGGAGGAATTGGAAACATGCCAGAAAAAAAAAAGCTAAAAGGGGTCAGTGATTGAAAAGGAAAACTGTATTAGTCTTAAACTGAAAAATAAAAATGTAATCTCTTTTGGAATATTGTCTTACAGCATGCCGGCATCACTCTACTCCATCAAAGTGAAAGCAATAATGTCAGCAATGCTTGGAAATATGCCATGAGGATATAACGTTGGTGTTTCTCAAGGTCATAAAGTGCAAGACCAATTCTTCCAAGTTCCTGGAATCACCAAGTGGGAGTAAACAAACCATTTTAATGGATGTATAAAATGTGCTATGTGCAGATCAAGAAATATTTTAAGTGGGTAAACCTTTAAGGCAGTAAGGGGAAGCAATTTGTACTCCCACCTGCCTCATAACATGCAACCTGTCACTGAGATTGATTATTCAGGGTCAGTCTAGTTTCTAAACCCTACTGCATCATGGAAAAATAAAAGAAATAAGCTTAGTTTCACCATGAGATTCACCATGTGGCTGTTGGAGTAGATTTGCAACCACTATTAACTACCGGTGTCCTCAACGGTTTAGGTTAATAAATTATATCGGGCCACAAAAGTAACATCTGAAGTATCTGAAAGAGAAGGCAGTGGCTTCGAATAAGAAACCATAAAGATGAGTTAATGTGCCATGAGGGAATAGCTATGGTAGTATTAGTAGATAGCCATACATCACCCTCAGCTCCTCCAATAATAACACATTTGCACTGTGTGGTGTATGCTATACAGTCTGCTTACTGATCCACTGGATGGAATGTTTCGAATAATTAGTGTTACTTCTCTGTGGGTGGACAATAAAGCAAAAGAGAACACATATTTTTCTCCCGGTTTTCAGGGATAGTTACTGCTCTATGCACAGACTTTTAGAAATGCCTGCAGCCAAACCCTCCTCACCGCCATTCACCTAGATGAGGAAGACAAGCTTAGAAAAGAATTTCTCAATGAAGATATCTGCATAACTTGACTACACACGCATTATTATTATTACTACAGCAAAGATGGACATTAAAGAGGTAAATGGACGAATGTAATATTCCACAATTTGATGTCTGTACATCGCTGTTTTATTTCAACTGACTGTGACTTAGTGGGATGTAGAAAAGCGGGAGTGTGCTGCAGACAAAAGATCAGTGACTACATTGTGGTGGTAGTTTGGATGATATAATGCGTATGTCATGTGTACAACACACCTGTTCTCACACATGACTGATGTGTGAGTCATCTTATATTGTCAGTGGCAGTGCTTACAGGTACCATAAACATCATAATGGATAGTCACGTCAAACCCGAGTCATTAATGACAAATCATACTAAATGCTGTTTAAATGAGCCTGCTTTTTATTCCCCCTGTGAAAAGAACTACTGAATCTATCTTACGCCAATTTTAAATCCATTTTAGAAAATTAGAGGTACACCGGTGAATAATACCAAGGATGATGTCTCAGATGCTGCTATTCTCAGAATCTCTCTTTGCCAGAGCAGCTGTGTAAATTACATCAGGCCTGTAAGATGTTTGTTTTTCATTTTATTCCATGTCCATCACATCTATCATTTTCATCATCTCTGTTCTTTCATGTATTTTTAAAAAAAAGAAAAAAAGGCAGGGATAATAACAGATGGGCAGAAGACAATATTTGGGCTTTTATATGAATGATTTTCTCAGACACTCAGCAAGGTAGAGACATGACTTTTTTCTATATTTAGACTGAATTGAAGCTGAAACACAGTAGTTGCACAATGGAGATTTGTAAAGTATTCCCAGTTTTATCCGATGCACAAGCGTAACTCAAATGCTACTTGTCATGACTTCGAAAAAATATTCCAACACTGAGTTGGTAGGAACTTTAGGAGAATTAGAAGTGACAATATTATTACAAATCTTGGAATGGACTGTCACATATTCACACATATGTTATGTCCGGCTCATTCAAGAGCGACAGGGAAGGGAAGTCCACACAGCAACCATTTAAATACGCAATCAATGTATTCAAAGGTAACTTAACATGAGCAAACTATAGCGTATTAGGTCAGCAATCAGTAGTTAGATGTGGGTGTTGGGTGCATTGAAGATGTAGATACTAACTTAAACTACCTGTAATATGAACCTAGGTTGAACTAAACACAAGCACACACAGAACCAAGTTTGGTTCCTGGGAGGCACCAGTCTTCCAGGGGGTAGGGAGAGAGGCCATCTTGGAACCACCCAGCTTATACAGACAACAAACAGGTGTGGTCAATCATCCACGGTGGGAGGGGCCAGGGAAGAATCTGAAATAGAAAAGCAGAAGCCAGCCAAGCAGATACTGTCACGCGGGACCCAGGCCGTCACACATACATAAGATGAACAGTGACTTACCTAAACAGTTTTGACATTTGCTGAACTGAAGTGATTTTTAAATAAAACTGGGTGGTTAGGATCACACGAATAAAAATAGTGCACATAATAATGCGCCCCCACATTAATAAATTGATCTCTGTGAGGGGTAAAACTGAGAAATGTCCCGAGTTGATCCTCAGGATCAGCATTAGAGCCAATTCAGTGATTTTAATGGATCAGTATAGTAAAGTGGGATCAAAGCTGATCCTTTCTTTACTGAACTCGAATAACTTTTGTCCACCCCTGCCTGCTAGTGTCGCAGCACTGCTCACTTAACTGATAGTCGGGCTCCACAATGCAAACCTTTCAATGCAAATAGCACTGAAAATTAAAGAGTGTGAATGTGAACTGCACCAGTGATTGACTCCGTTCTTACACCCAGGCTGGCAAAATGCTCGACGCCCAGACAGTGACAAATTAGCTATTTCTTCTCTCTCTTTCCCATTCTCAAAAACACACAGAACAAAACATTCTGAAAGTAGCTTCTCATTTTAGCCAGTGCCGACTGTCGCTTTCATCAGCGATGACAGATGACGAACGTCAGCAGCAGCCGGCCATGTCAGCTCTCGCTAATTACCATTAATTCTGTGAGTAATTCGAGGGAAGGCGAAAATAAAACTTGGCTATTTGCCGTTTCGGGTGCTCTCTGCAAGCAGCTGTCTGTACTCTGTAACAACCTCGACTGGACTGAGTCAGCGGTGGACTCTGGTGAGTGTTGAGTCTGTCTGGGGGGCAGGGTGAAAAAAAAACTAAAAAGGACACCAGCTGTTTGTGGTGGGGCACCAGTAAGTCGTGATGCATTTATGGTGAAACAGTTACAAACACTATGCAAAACACGATGCAGTGCACCTATTACTTGCCCCATTATTTACGCTTTACCACGTTCTCTCCACTGGAAGGGCACCCTAGACAGCACTTCATCAAGTTTTTACAACTGGAAGGGTGCGTTGTCACGTTGTCTTACATATTGGGCCACACTACAGGGCACTTTTGTGGCATTTTTTCAAACATGGGTTCCCCACTCCCCACCAATGGAGTGTTTCTGCAGTCCCAACAACTGTGGTGCGGTACATCTTCTCTCTAGATGATGGCTTCAAGTCTATTTCAAGAGTCGTTTGCTCCTAGTTAGGCCATGTCTGTAATTTAACCTTATCAACTTTCTAATTTTGAAACAAGGCCCTTAGTATTTGGATAAAGTAGTTCATGAAGGTGTGCGAGATTTAGTGGCTACAGCGATTATTTCAATGTGTCAAACACAGATACAAGGATCATACAGTCGCATGCAGTATTTGTGTACTTTTTGTCTGGGGCTGGTTTTCATGATTGGTCCAGGCCCCTCAGTTTGTCCTATCAATATGACAACCCCCCCACCCTCTGCACATGTTCCATGACAAATAGTTTACCCAGTTTGGTGTGGAAGAACTTGATTAGCCAGCACAGAGCCCTGACCTCAACCCCATCCAACACATTTGTGGTGAACTGGAACACCGGCTTTGAGTCAGGCGTTATCGCCCGCTGGCTGCCCTCGTTAATGCTCCCATTGCTGAATGGGAGAAAATCCCTGCAGCCAGGTTCCAAAATCTTGCAGAAAGCTTTTTCAGGAAAGTCAAACCTCTCGTAAAAGCTGTCCATGGTTTCAGAATGAAATGTTCCAAAGTCACATATGGGTGATTTTATGGAATCCACACGCTTTTGGCCACATATATGATTGATTAGACGACTGTATCGTCGGCTTACTACACATTTTACCCAGACCAGGTACGACTTGAAATGAAGAAGACAGGGATTTTGTGGACAGATTTAAGCCTTTCTTCCACAGAAATCTGGTCTCCCCTTAAAGCTGAGAGACTGTGAGAGAAAGTGAGATTTTACTTCCTTGACTCTTCCTGCTGTATTTGCAGTCTTTCTCCATCCATCCAACACCAAATCCAGTTTTTAACCATTTAACTAATCTGAAATCCACATATTCAACTAGTATCCCATTACAAAAGAGATCAGATTGAGGAACTAATGACAGCTAAGGTTAAAGCCTAAGTGAGGAATGGTATTTGAATAAAGTAGATTTGCTAAATTAGATGTGATACTGCGAAATTACTTATTCCCCACATCCAGCCCAATGACATCCTGCTCTAGTCATAAACATACCCAAATGACTGTCAAATCCAATTGGCTCTGCAGCATAATACTACTTTCTCTACATGAATTTTAATTTCCCTTCACCACTTAAGATATCACACACCAAGACAGTGAAGATGGGCATTATGCACGGTCTTCTGTGCACAGACACGCACACACACACACTCATACCATGAACATCTAGCTTCGCATAGATGGGAGTATCTATTAATTTCACCTCCCCTGAAATCCAATTACTGACCGTATGGATCTTTGCTAATTATATCTTATAGGAAAACACTGTCGTCTGATCACGGCAGGTAAGAATCCTGTTTATTGCTTTTTCATTTTGTTGAACAATTTTATGATTGTCTCATTGCTGTAAAGCCACATATTAAATCATGCTGGTTTTCTTTGCGTCAGCTCTTTAGACCACAATGCTGTCGCAGGTTTCGGTTTGAAAACGAAGGAGCCAAACGTCAGAACAAGTAAGGACTCTTGATTTGGAGGAAATAACCTAACAACGTGTAATAATTTCTGCACTGCACCATTTCTAATCAAGTTGGAGTTGGACTTCAAAAATCAAGCCAGGCTTTAACCTGCAGTAACCATGATAAGTGGTGCCACCAGTGTGGATCATTTTCTCAAAGGAAGTGAACACATAGGGAACTGAATTATTGTGAAAGCGTGTAGAGAAACAGCCGGTAATGATGTGGGGTGAAGGAAGTTGCTCATTATTAAGCAAAACCACAGGCAGATTAAAGGCTGTAACTTAGGGCACATTCAAAAAATACATGTGGATTTGTTTGCTTTTTACCTCACTTCAATGAAGTTGCAGTTTTGAGCTAAATAAATGGAGCACAGAAAGAGAACGAACGCTTGCCCTCATGCTGAAAGTGTGAACATGTGTTTATATCTGTAGCGGCACCTGTCTTGGCTAAAATAGGAAAAAAAAAAAAAAAAAGTACAAGATGGGTGCAATGAAGCGTCAGCAACAAGAGCAGAAAAAGAATCCTGTGGCTTTATGTGTTTCACTCACAAACTTTTTTTCCCTCACTCTCAACTCCATGTCTGACAAATGTAGCTCCAGTGCTAGCCAGGAGGAGCACATGGCTAGCACTGTGCAGGTAGCTGTGGTTAATATGCAGGTAAGCAAACGTGAGAGAAGAGGAGGATGGTGTTGCTTTCAGGTTTGGTGTGTTGCAACATAGATATTGGACATTTGGACATTCCATGTAGGATTTCCTTTTTTTCGCAGGATTTGAGTCAATCTGACAGCCCCTGGATACAGACATAATTGGTAAGTTTGTGATGTCATATATGCTGTATAAAATCCATGACACAGACCATGGTTCTTAAATAGCCTATGACCAGTTGTGCTGCTTAAATATCAGCAGGTTTCTGTTTAATGATAAATCCATGGGAATGTCCCTGGCGCTAAAATAGCATACCTCATTGTAATCTGCATTTCTCTCAGTTCGTCACTTATCTGGATGTCTTGCATCTCGATACAGCCAATATGCTGTTTCAGGGTCCACTACAGGTCCTCACCCCCTCTGCAATGAGCCATTTGCACCATACATGGTTTTCTTCATTCTACTTACATTTCTGGTTACCTGAAGTACTCGACCCAGCTGGTTTTAGCGAGTTGAGCTGAGTGTCCTTTATTTCCTTTTGATTCACCGGTAACACAGCAGGCAACAGTTATTAACCGTAAATGTGTGTGTTTTTAAGACTTGCTTAAGGGTTTCATTGTTCCCACTGTAAAGAACAGCTCAAATAATTTTCTTGGATCTCCAAGATGTTTGACCTTTTGTACATAAATGACCTTTACACAGTGGTAGCGTCGTACTGTGTGGGTGTTCTCACTGTCACCCAAAGAACCAAACCTTATTTTAAAAAAAAGATGTAAAACGTGGAGCTGCTTTGTATCACAGAGCCTGGCCTGTTTCATGGAGAATGAAAAGATCTGCATGCACCAATTTACATAACATAACAAAATCAAAAGTCTTAACATTTTAAGTTATGATTGTCAAAGATAAGGCAATATTTTAACAAAATCGATATAAAATAGCATTAAACTTATTTAATTTAGCGCCACAACATCAGGTTTAGAATCACAACTGTATAAAACAAGCTGTGTTGAAGGGACAAGGACAGATATAGTGACTGCAATAACAAAACGTTAAGAAATACATTCTGTATTGGGGAATGTGGTGCAGAGGTTTGCACTGTCGATTCATAGCAAGAAGGTCTTGAGTGTGACTGTGCATGTTTTCCCTGTTCCCTTCGGGTGCTCCAGCTTTCTGCGACAGTCCAAAATCATGCAGGTTAGATTAATTAGAGACTCAAATAGCCTTTGGATGTGACTGTGAGTCTAAGTGATTGTCTGTCTATACGTATTAGCCCTATCACAGACTGGCCAACCTCTCCAGGGTGTACCCTATACCTGCTCCAGCCACCTCAGTCCAGAAACACTTTATGTTTTTATTATTATAATTATTTTTGTACAGTAGATCGATGCAATGCAATAAATGAGAACAAACCACATTTTTGCTTCAATTCGTCGAGGAACATAGCACATTGCTTTTGATTACAGGATGATTATGTGTTACGACAGACAGCGACAGTCAGCTAACAAACTCCCAACATGTGCAGCAGACAGGAGGATGCTAACATCTCCTGTCAGACAGCTGAACAAAGCTGACAACAGCACTGCAAGATGTTCTTACATACCAACACAGTCCCTCATATACCAGGTGTGCAAATCTGGACCGGTTCCCGCGGTCCAAGTCCAACCGATTAGCTGCTGCTGTCTTTGCTTAATTAGTTGTTAAAAAATATGATTGGTAGGGCAGGTTATTTAACAAGTGTTCTTATAAAGGGATTCATTTTGAAAATCTCGATGTACAAAGCTTGCGTTTTAGGGTGGATGAGATGACTTTATGAAATGAGAAATGGATCTGCCCACGCACACACATACACACATCACCATAAGTGGATAATGTATACAAATCCTGTCAAAGCCTTTTTTACTGGAAGCAACCTAAATAAAATCCACATGCTCAAAATAGAATGTCACCTTCAACGCTGTCAGTTTGCCCACTACTGAGGGAGAGAAAAATATGGATTTCTGGGGAAGGTGTAAAACTAATGTCAAATTCAGAATTTATGGTGATGATGAAGTTATTTCCTTGGGGTTTTTTTTTTAAAGTCTTATGAACCAAGGACATCGAAGGACTTTTGAAAATGTGAGGGAAGATTTTTTTTTTTTATTATTAACTTTAAAACTTTTATAGAAACCACACCAATGTCTTGCTCAGCAACTTTCTCAAGAACATTTCTGTCACCCCACCCTAACAAGAACTGTAAATCCACTGTGGGCCAACATAAAACTTCACTTTAGTGACCTAAAGTTAGTCACACAGAGCAAAGGCAGGCTGGTTTATAAAAGCCCTCCGTCAAACTGGTACATTTGGAATTGAAGCTTTTATTAAAGCTTTTATTCACAATGTTGTAATAGCTTTTTTATCACTTCACAACTTATAGAGAGAAGAAGGGAAATCATGGTAAAACATATTTTTTTTATGACGAAATGGACTGGAAGAGTTTGTGGAAGTGTAAATTTGCAGACATTAATGTTTAAAAACCTTTTATATTGCAAATAATCACAACCATACTTTTGCAATTTTGTCAATTACAACTTTCAGTCTTATATAATGGCTAACACTGACAATATACTATACAGTATTAACTGTTTTTTCAACAGATTGTGTGTCTAACCTTTGATTAAAAACATATCGAACATATCTTCAGTCATGACTATTTCATATTCAGGAATAAATATAGAACTGAAATGCATTCAGGTCTGTTTATATGTCCTTGGCAGGGGCGCGATGGACATGTTGTGTACTTTTTACATCAATCTTTCACATGAGGCAAACACTTAGATCACTGTTGTGATACAGCACAGGTTGATAATGCACAGTCCACAGCCCATACAGCATGTATGAGTACATGAAACATTCATAACATGCTCCATATCTTCATTTTTTCTTGAGCTTTATACATTTTTAGATATAGTCAGTGTTTGTGTGGACTATCAGTATGTCTAGTGAACTGAGGAAAAGAAATAGCACCAAAAAAAAAAAGCATCACCACGCTATGCGTATATGTAGAAACAGACCTTAATCCAAACATTTGTGAATTAAAGTCAAAGGAGCTCAATTTGTGCTGCCAGACAGAATTATATGTCATTACGTTCAATTCCTAAATCAGCAATTAGATGGTTTTGACTAAAAATAAATAAATAAATAATTTATTTTCATTAATTTTATTTACCAAAACAAATTACCGTCCATGAAAGATTTCCTACAATTTCACAAGCCAATCCTGCCGGCATCACTTCAATGCTGCACAAAGATTTAAACAGAGAACATTCTTTACATGCGATCACTCCTGACTGACTAACTAACTAATAATTTACCAATTTAAAACCAATCATTTCTAAATTCCCCCCCCCCAGTGCCTTCAGTCCATCACTGAATATGAGCTGCATTTGCCTGAAGCACCAGAAATTATTCTCATAACAATTATCCCACCATTTGGTATTTATTTAAAGTGTAATCTCAGCTGGTCAATTAATGAACTTCACAGGCAACAATAACAGCAGATATCATTCAACAGCCCGGTGAACGGCTTTAGTGAGCACTAATCCGATTATTCCCTTCAGGACAGAGGCCATGAATTCCTCTTAGGTACATGAGGGCATCATCTGTCTGAGTGTCATGTTGTATGCATGGTGCCCTATAGCAGAATAGTTTGTGAGAGGAATGCAGCCAAGAAATGAGCAGTACTGTAAACGTACAAGAGGAACTCTAATATGTTAATATAAATTGCCTGAAGAAGAATATTTGCATTGCACTGCATATCATTCTATTGAGAAATGAGGAGAGAACTGTTTGTGCATCCATGCGCAGAGACACCAATCAGAAATCAGCACTCTGTAGCTCGAGCGTACAGAGCAGGATGATTAGAGGCAAAAACAGAAAGGGATGACATTTTGGGAAATGTAAACAGTGAAATCTTTTAATATTCCACCACCAACCCCAGTACCCTCGTTTAACAGGGGTATGGATTGCGTTGTGGCAGTCGACGCCCTGTCAGTCATAGTGATTGAGATGACCCAGAGTTGAAGGCTGATCGGAGTAGCTGAGTTCAAAATCACAAGTCGAAGCGCGAAATATGTTCAGCAGTCCACATGGCTACAGTCAGTCGTAGCAAGTCTTTCATTAGAAATCTATAGATATGGAATCCAAACAGGCATATTGATGCACAATCCTGTTCCGGCATCAAGAGAAGGGAGCGTGACTGCATACAACCCTGTCTCCTACAAATTCCATTTATAGACCACTAATTTGCAAAGAAACCAGCTGGATTATGTTCGGATACATTTATTTGACTGAATGAAACACTCACTGGAGGCTCAGGGAGGTGGTTGAGGTGGATGGCGGGAAAAAAACGAAGTGCAGGAGTCCAATACCAGAAACCAGGATTCGAGTCCAGAATCCAGTCCGTGGTTGCATTTAGGCAACAAGAGCGTCTTGGTTAAGGTTCGGGAAAGATCATGTTTTTGGTTCATTTTAAGCAAGAAAAGCATTTTGGTTATGGAAAGGTTTTTTTGGGGGGGGGTTTTTTTGGTTTGTTTTGTTTTTCATTTAAATGTCCGGGGGGAAAAATGAAATACTTTGTCCATGAATATTTAACTGGTATGTTCTGCATCGACATTTTGTGACTTGCCATATTTTTTAATGAACAACATTTCCTCATTATGTTAAAAAACAAAACTGGTTGGCATTACATTTCCCTTATGAGCTTATTTGCTGTTGCAAATTAGTTGTTTATAAGCATGATTTCTAGGAGACAGGGCTGCTGACTGGGCATGCAGTATGTGCAGGTAAGATGCTTCTCAGGGTATTTCAATCAGGGACAAGTGAATGAAATAAAGATAATGTTTATTACAGCAGATGATATGTGAAAATTAAGTCTTTACAAAAGTCTTTGGCACTAGACACATGGGGAGATTTTGTGTTCGAGGGGCGTCTGCCCTGAGAGGCAGCAAGATTTAAAAAAAACAAACCCCATGGAGTCCAGACACCCGTGGTGGTGGTGGCTGGTGACTCTGAGAACGAAGGGTTGCTGAGGCTGATGAATCTGTGAAGACTGGGCAGTGATGGGGAGGTGGAGGGGAGCCCATAACAGCGGCATGAACAAACTAAAGGCACAGAGAGACATATTTCAAAAGGTCAGCGGCAAGATGATAGGCTGACCATGAAGGTGTGTCGCTGTGCTATTGGATAGAAATAAACAGGTGATGAGAACAGCTGATATCTCAATTGACGGCCCCAGACAACGACAGCAGGAAATTACGAGTGAGCGTGCATGAAAGGGGTGAGTGAGAGGAGGGTATAAGAAATTAACTTCAGGCCTAAGCATAAAAAAGAATCCTGTCTGAACTTTCGCTAGAGTGTCATTTTATGTTAATTATAATTAACTTTTTTTTGTAAATTAGTCAGTCAAAACATCACATATTGGACAGTCAAAAAAAATGTAACAATCATCTAAGTATGATCAATCATGCCATATCGCCTCAAAGTCGTTTCTCAGTTACCTTTTAGCAAAACGATATTCAGGGGGGGAAAAAAATGCAAAGCAACTCCTTATATTACAAGCCCAGCTGAAGTCATATATTTCAGTGCCCACATTTGTACTAAATGTCCATAATTCTCATCTTGTAGTCATTTTTTTTTTGGGGGGGGGGGGGGTTAATTTGATTTATTACAGCTCCACATGCTGTAGATCACAACTTCAAATCCACATTCAAATATAGCACGATTGCCAGTAAGTGTGACGGATTGAGGCTTTTTCCACTTACAGCAAAAATCTGAAAGAAAGTGAAGAAGTGTATGGCAAGCAGTGTGTGTGTGCGCGCGCGTGCATGTACACATATGTGCTTACTGCTATTTATATAATACTGAGGACTGATTTGAGAGGAAAGGTTGAAAATTGAGGACACAGAGGCAGAGATACAGTTTATTGACTTTTTGCCCTCGATCCTACACTTCCCATAATGAAGTGACAGCATTTTTCACTGAATCACCCTGGCTAGTATAATGCTTCCACGGCCCCAGTTTATAAAGCAGTTTTCTGTTATTCAGAACCAAAAATTCGTTCTCCGCGTGACAGGTCAATTGGTGAAGCGCTCCTTTCGGTTAGGGCTACCAGCAAGTCACCTCGCCAATATTAATAAACGAATGTGTGAGTATGTGGCGAGTGGTACAGGTGTTAACTCTAGACCTGTGAAATAAGACAATGTTACTCTGTCAAGGTGTTGATGCCACAGAGCAGCTCTCAGCGTGGCAGCGTCCTGTAGCTCCTGACATGTAATAAGACAGAAGTCAACAGTTAACCATCAGCAGCAACACACACTCAGTGTAGATATAAGCTTGCAGAAGTGATCGTAAACAAGACTTGACTGAAATACCAAAACCATCACATTTATGCAGACATGTGTAAGCAACTATTTATACAGTATATTTTATCATGGGTAACATATTATCAGTATGCAGTGTGTTTCACTGAAACCATCAAAACATTACATTAGCATTTCAGAAAATTAGATATGAAAACGTTAGCTAAACGATTGGAGGTTTTATTCCCTATAGCTACATTAAAAAAATGTATTTGCGTTGAAAATGTTTTGGGATGTTCAAAGAAAAAAAGAATCGAAGTTTGTGGAACTCAAATTTGTGTGGCCGCATTCCATTTGTAGTATAAGGTGCGATGTTTTCAATGTTTGATTTTGAAGCAATTTTCCATTTTTCAATGGACTAAGTTACGAATTGCAATTTGTATTTAGTAACTGACTGCATTTCAAAGTAAGCTGACCCAACCTTGCCTGTATAAGCAGATAACATCGTTGAGAGAGAAGCCAAACATCGAATTAAAGAACCTACTTCACATTAAACAAATGAAAATAAAACTGAAGAAATATACCTTAATCTGCCATATCCTATACCAGCTTGCTTTATGTTTTCTAAAAACCTTTTCCTTGTATGTTTTGTTAAGTATTCTGAGTGTTAACCTACCTTCCGAAAACAACTTTTCCAACTAGATTGGACAGGTTAAGACCGTATTGCTCAATCAAGGACCAAGCGTCCAATTGCACTTCCAGTACCAGGCAGGTAATTGGAAACACAATAAAGTCGGCCTGCTGTGCCGCTTGCTTTGAATCTGAATGGCTCTTTGCAGGTTCTGTCACGACTTCAATCCTGTAACCATCTCCTCTTACTTCCTGAGACGCGGGTCGGACTCTACAGACCATCTGGTTTGCTACTGTCTGTGCTGTGCCGCCACTGAATCTCAAAAGCCTCTGCTGCAGCTGCCGACAAGACGTCCCTGCTCATCTGAAGGAGGGAGCTTCCTGGATTTGCAAGTGGAGTAGATTCAGTGTCGACACCCATTAGAGTGCTGGCAATTGAAGCTGAGTGCTTATAGACTCTCGGGCACATTGGAAATACACTGCAGCAGTTAAAAGTTTAAAGAAGTAATTCACAGATAAGACACTATAGAAACACTTGCGCTCACGCTTGCACACTCACATGTGCACACGGCTTTCACTTGTAAGGATTCAAATTCAATCAAGATAAGCTGAATCGTCTTAGTTAATTAGATTTGACCTACATGCACGTGTATATGTTAATCAGCATGATCAACCCCAGGAAATGATAAAAGTGAAGTAGGAGGCGTGATAAAACAAGAACAAACCACATTTAACTTCCACTCGTTCTAATGAGCTTCGCTGTCATTTAATCCCTTATGTGGCCCTACCTCATCATCCTGACACGGGTAAAGTTGATTTCTGCCATTGGTGTCACTGGCTGCCATGATGGATGTGTTCTGCTGCATCCTGATATAGATTACCCCCTTTTTCTGGTGATTTGGTCGTCACCAGGTGGAAAAGGCTCCGCTCTCACTCCCCTGCCATAGCTTGTATTTTATCTTCGCCAAATTTGGCGCAATTTGAAATACTTAACAACACAGTAATTTGAATCCTGGATTAATAATAATAGAAATTCATTAGAAGATTCATTAATTAGATTAATAATTTATTTAGCCCCTGGCAGTCTTGTACAGCCTATGGCAAAATATCCTCAGCACACCTTCTTTCAACCACAGCCTTCGCATCCTCAAAGGTCGGGTTGCGTAAAGTTGAGCAGAGCCACCAGAGTCAGAAATTTGACACATTGTGGCTTTAAATAACATGCCATCAAATGACACAGAGTCTGAGTCATTTTATTATCAAGCATTATCTTTTGTTGGATTGGAGGAGGAGGATGCAAACTGATAAAAAAAATAATAATTTTTATCAAAAGCCCATTACTTACTAAATGTTTTACCAGATATTTGTTAAAATGTACACTTCATTCAATAAATTAAGCACATTTGCGTTCAGGCAGGCCATGGGGGTCAAGCTCAGCTCACAATCTCAGCTAAATCAGCTGATCTCAAAGCCAGCGCGCATCAGCTGATTTCCCTCTATGCATTCAATTGGCAAATCTCATGCAGGGCGCGTTACTTAAGCTGCTTTTGACCTGCCTACTCTTCCTGCTTCCTCTGCAAGCTGCTTTGCAACTCGCCTCCACCCCAGCTCCTCCTTTTTATGCTGTGCCTGACTTAATCAATGTCATTTCTGTTTTCATTGATTGTCTGCTCCAGGGGGTATTTGCTGCTTAGCTCCCTGCCTTAGCCTTTTCTTGTAGGCACATGGAAGGGCAAGGAGGTGTGCTCTCCCTGCTTTTAGGCTTTCCATGTAGGCACGTGGAAGGGCAGGGAGCTCCCAAACCAGAGCCATACCACTATAACTTACTGCAAATAGTAGGTCTAATCTAAATTTCTTTGACTATAGTTGTCCTGACTGAAGTATCAATAAGCATTCAGTGTATTCCTAAAGAAACCAGAAATATATATAAATGGGTTTTTTTTTCTACAATGATGGCTTTGTTAGTCATTTGTTTGGTTTTCACATGTTTTCTTTTTGCAGAAACATATGGGAAACAGGGGTTTTTGAAAAAAAAAACGACCTTGTTATTCCCTTGTTATTTACTTTTTCTATTGCAGACATACAGTGTGCTCCTCCAGCAAATTTTGCTCCAAGCTGTGCAATTATACACTAATAAAAGCATAATTGTGAACAGACAAAAGACTATAAATGAAAAGACTATATAAAAAATAAAAGACTATATTTGGTGAATATGAGAACAATGGAGCCAGAAAATGATAAACCATGTGTACAATAATGAATTCATAATAAAAGAAAGCTAAAGGGTACACTGTTATCAATGTTAGCAGTTGTATTATAAATGTGTTTCAAGAACAAGTGTCCTACCAGTATCTTAAATGTTTAGAGTGCCATTTTTATATACATTTCTGGATAAATAAACACCACCAAACACAAAAAATGCATTCCATTTAATGAAATTATTATTCTGAGTGTTGTTTCTAGGTGTTTTGTTTCAAGTGCAACCCTGAAACATGACTCGAATTAATTGAGGTTTAGCGAAACCGGAGAAAGTAGCATCCCAAGGGTGTCTGCTTTAAACAGTGTGTTTATTGGAACATATTAAAAGGAACACCCCATTTATTTTTCACAGTGTCGTGACATTAATAAGAAAAAAAAAAAAATCAAGCAAACAAACAAAACAAAAAGTAATGAAACGCCACGTTTAAAGTGAGTTGTCTCTCTTTAGTCTGGCCTTATTTCCCAGTGGAATTCTCAGGTGATTATGATGATGGTGGCGTATCTGAAGTGGTTACTCAGATCAGCATCAGTTATAAAGTGCCCATAAAAACAAATATTCCCCTCACGCAGAGAATGTATTAATGCAAAAACTAACACAGCAACAAAGAAACCAGTGGACACCTCTGTGTTAGATGACATCTTTATTTTAATATTTTATTAATGTGAGTATGGGATGTTAAATATTTCAAATGGGCCTTAAAAACCACAGACTTTTATTCAAACTTGATCAGTTCACAAATATACAGTCCAATATACATTAATACAACTAATACAACTATGCAAAATGCAGTTACGTCCGCCGCTAAATATTCAATCGTTTGTTTTTTTAACAATAACAGCTGAAAGTAGCTCAATTGCATATTTGTTTTTAGATAAAATAATATTTTACAGCATCTAAATCCAGTGGTTTTATTCAGAATGTCACATCACACATCAAAATACCTTGCTGAGGACTTGACTAAGGCAATTATGGGAAATTAACGTAGCGCTTTACTGTTTTTTCAACTAAGCACTGATCAAAGCGAGAGCAGGTGATTTTGAAGCAGATCAGGGAAATCAGCTCTATCGAAGGAAAATACGATCGCATACGTTCAGGAGCGGCAGAAAAAACATGTGCAGAAATTAAACAAATAACATACTTTTTTTTTTTTAGCAGATCCTATTTGTCTTTGCACATGGGTAATTTACATAGATACTCAACATAAAGGTTCAACAACACATCTGAAATAGATGAGGTGAAGATAGACACGGCGAATTCAATTTCCAGAGTGCATTTTTCTTAAAGGTGTAATAATTACATGAAGATGTCAAGTACAATTTAATCAAATGCGGTGCTGATGCCTGAACCTGTCGGAAGTGTAAAGACAGCTTTACGATCATTAGCGCTGGGAATTTTAATTATTGCCTTAAAATGTCATTGAGGAGCTGGAGGTGAGAATTAATTAAATACAAGTTCCGAAGTTTAGTGCAGCTTTGGAAGGTCAAATAATAAATGCACATAAAGTCATTGCTATGTCCACGGTCGAATTCCGTTTGGTGTACAATGTGGTAAGTGAAGCCGACTTTTCATGTGTGGACTTGTAAGAGGGATTGTTTTTTAGAACAAAAATAGTAATCTGGGGAAACGGGTTCCTTTGAGAAGAAAATGGCTTTTTGACCTCCGTGGAAGGTGAGTGAGAGCTTTTGCAAATTATAACATGCAGGCAGGAGACTGTGCGCTGAGAGAAACAGAAAGTAGCAATTCAATTTCACCAACTGGGGGTGTTGGGGTCGAAGGTCAATCTGCAAGGATGGGAAACAAGCACTGCTGTTGGAAAAACTCAATTTACGCAGCTGCCACGCTGTGATGTGGCCTCAAATTAGGCACCGGAATGGGAGAGTGAGAAGCTATTCTGACAGGTAAAGAAATAACACAGGATGTTACATACCAACAGCAAAACATACAGTCCCCAATGCATCATAGCAATGAGTTGCTCTTTGACTTGTTTGCTATTTTGATAAAGAACACATAGAAGCATGAAGACAGCAGTCTTTATCTAGTGTTTTGCTTGTGTTTATTACCAATAAAATACGATAAACGTTTCCTTAATAGCACGCCTACTTTTGAATTGTGACCAAAAAAAAAAAAAGCACTGTAGAATAAATCTGGTGTGACAAAATGCAGATTTTTTTTTTTTTTTTTGGCATTACTCTTGAAGTCTATGGGAAATGATGACTGAGAAAAGGTGCAGTTTAGCCCATCTCACACTGATTGCTCAATATTCATGCCCAGAAATTAGAGCCACATTAGTTGATCCTGCAGCCCCTGATTAACCCCTGATTTTTCTCCAATTTCACTTAAGGGATTTGGAGGATGTGGCGGTGGATGGGTGCGTAAGGTGTCCACTTGGCTTTTAAAAAAATATTTAAGCATGATGACAGTCTTGCAGTGAGTTTCACCTATGAGTGCACCTTTGACATGCACCATTAACAGCTGTAATTGACCGGTTGCACAGCAGACGTTTTGACTCGTCACAGCAGGAAAAATACAGGTGAACTTAACGACAGCTAAGTTCCAGTAAGTGTCCGGTAATACTGACAGTGAACCTCTCTCGGGGTTCAAGCAAAAGGCGTGTTTGCTCCATATGCAGAAAAAATTTTTTTTTTAAAAATTGGGACAGACATGGAAGAATTAAGTAACTGAAAATCACTGACGTTGTTGTTTCCAAACTCCAGATTAACTGAATGTCTGAAGTTTTCAGCCTCTGTCTGGCCCCTTTCATTCCCCCCACAAAGCCAAGTTCCAGCACAGTCAAGCTATTTACATATTGCCCTGAGCCAGACTTTGGCACGGTGCTAAAGCCTCACTGGCAAGAACCACTGTGCACTGAAACAAGCTGCATCTAAACTGGAGATTTAAAGAATTGTTGTTACGCTGTTAAGATACAGAGAAATCACTACTGTGAGCCTGCCTTCCCATAATTTATCCATTTAATTTTTACAGGAATAGATAGATAAGCACAGAACGTTCAGACTGATGTTACACACTGCATTAAGAGCTCTAAATGCTTTGATACAGCTAAGCTAATGTCTCCGCAAGTACTTGTCAGTGATAAGTTGGCAGTGCGTTTGAAGCTGTTTGGCTCTGCATGTGTCATCTGATAAATCTGCTGCCTCTCTGGCATTGAGGAATGTTGGCTCCTCTCCCTGTTTTAGCATGGGGAGACAGCTCTGACAATAAGTCTGATCCTGTCAATCCTTATAGAGCTGAAGGTGAAACAGCTTGGCTGTAATTAGAATTCATATGTGGATAAGAAGTAGGAAAGTGAACCGTTGCAACGTAGATCAGCTGTTATTATGGATCACTTATCCAGTTGTTTTACAGGTCAGAGACTGGTGTGCCTCTTAAAACTCAGAGGGAATACTTTTTTGTTGTCTGTGGTAGCCTCTACACTGAAAAGGGTAGATTTACTGAGATGCCTAAGGAGAAATACAAAGTAACAGAATTGTATATTAAAAATGTGAGTCATGAAAGGCAGGCATAGTAGCATATACGCTATTCTGTGTCTTAAGTTTGGAGCTTGCAAGGAGATAAATCAGTATAGGACTAATGCACTGGAGTATTCGACCATCAAAGAATCTGCAACCAAAGTTAGCTACATGCTGTCAGACAAGCTCGCACAACAGAGCAAGCCTTTCTCTGTTGGTGAATTTCAGAAACACTGTATGGAAGAGGCAGCTAGCATCCTGTGTGCTCAGACAACAAAGGCCAGTTCGAAGACGTCCCTCTTTGTAGTAATTTGTAAGCCCAACTTGTGGCCCTACTTAGTATTGTTACTTTACACAATTTTACTCAAGTATAAGTAAAAGTACTAGACTAAAAATGTACTTAGTTAAAAGTAAGTCTGTTAAAATGTACTCTAAGTAAACATTACTGCGGGGGGTTATATAATGTCATTGTTAAATTACCAAACTCAGTGTTTCATTCAATGATGATCCAGCAACACTCGTGGGACAACATTAAGCCACCAAGCCCTTACATCCAAACCGACGACAAACTGTTGTTCATTTGTTCATAAGCAATGTAGCAAATTTAGAAATCACAGCAGAGGATCCACCGTGAGCATTTTAGCCTTTAGCATTTTGCCAAACCGGCGTTAATCACGTAACATCGGGGTGTGTTTGATATGTGTCACTTAGCGTGCTGGCCAGGTGGTGCATCAAATCCATTGACTGTATATAAAGACGGAAGACATGAAAGCTCCCCAAAAGTGAAGCCAAAACATGTTGATCGCCCCCTGGTGGTGGGCTGCAGTATAGGTCAAAAACCCCTCCTCCTCAATGATTTCAGGTAGGACATGGGCCAAATTAAAAACTCAAAGTACACCTCAATTAAGTTTTTGTCAAAGATGGTTTCTGTCATTTTAGGTAGTTCCTATCATGCTGGTGGATGTTCAAGTGTTCATTTTTCTAATCAGTTTGGTTTTAATTAATTATTTAATACTATAAAAAAACAGGGGGCGAAACATCATGATTGACAGCTGAGCCCCGCTCGCGAATGGCAGCGCTCGTACCCGGGATATTTTGGCTTCATTTTTGTACCAGAGGAGGAAGTGGAGACGTGTCGTCCATCTTTATTTATGTCAATGATTAAATCAGTGATTGCTTGAGGTACAGTAGATCTTTTTAGAGTAACTATATATAGGTACAATAATGCTAACCTTAACCTATAATGACGTCATCCTTAATTTTAGGGCATTATTGTTTTTACTCAGGAACGGATTCAACTTTAAGTGTAGTGAAGTGCAATATTTGTTATAAAACATACTTAAGTAAAAGTACAACAACTGATTTTTAAAAAATACTCAAAAGTACAAGTACACAAAAAAAACCGACTTAATTACAGTAACCTGAGTACATGTAATTTGTTACTTCCACCTGTGCCCTTCACTAACCTCAGTGCGGCCCTTTGGAAAAACTTGGTGCTGATCCCTGCGCTAGAGTTTCCAAAACTCACGCGGAGGACCGCTGTTTTTTCCCTTTTCTACCAACAGACAATATGGACCGCAGACTTTCCCTCTTGTGAAAAGAAAACATTTATATTTGCAATCACAATCAAAAATGAATCTGATTGCCATAGGATTAAAAATATAACAATAATAGAAATGTAAAGGTTTTCTATAAGAAATTCCAAATATTCTGTCTAAATGGTGTTACCACTAATGGGGTAAATGGGTTTAAATTTGGCCTGGGGGTGGGGCCAAAGGAAATTCATCTTATTGAATAAAACAAAGCAACCAAATCGGTTTATGCTCTACTTTTGTTTTATTCACGTTATGTTAAGACATATTCGCCGACTTCGTTCTTTACTCTCTGACCAAAAACACACCATTACCTTTGAATAAAATTATGAAGTTTGAACAGTGTTGGAAACATTTTGGATATTATGTAAGTCCACAACTGAACAAAATGTATAACCAAGTTCTCAGTTTTTAGACATTTTAATGCAGAATTGCTACATATTATATCTTTACGTGAAGGAATATACATTTATGATTGTCAGAAACATTGGAACAGTTGCAATGTGGCCAAACAGCTTGAATCCCACACTCACACGTGTGAAGCCAGTTGCTCATGTGTACATGGCAGATAGCTTCTTTAGGTGGTCAAATGTGTCTTGTATTTGAGGGACGAGATGTGAGATTGCTCAAGACAGCGTTCAGGTCGGCTGCGTGGAAATGAGCTCCATCCTGTTATCTTCTACATACCGGAGCTGCTCATTACTCAGCGGCAGTTGAGCGGAAACAAGTGCAGTCTGTATGAAAATGCATGCTGCTTCAGTCACAACACTGTCTGTGGGTAATTGTGCATCTTCTGCGCTTGCCATGTTCACATCATGTCAGAGGAAGCCAAAGAAAGGGAAGGCTTCTCATTGTTGCAACTTGAATGCGTTCATGTTGAAATGTCCGCATTTAAATCTGTGCGCTGCATATGTGTGGACTGCATTTGAACTGTGTCTCTGAGCTCAAACCAACTAGACTTACTCCAACAGACGTCACTTTTCTCATTATAGAGTGGAGAAAATGAGAATTTTTCACACCCCAGTAACAATCATATCGATATCGACATGGACCTGTTGTGTCTGGAATACAGCTGATTACTAATTACAGCCACAATTAGCTTCTGTTTTTGGCAAACTTGTCTGGTCTTCCTGTTCAAAGCAACATCGTTCTGTTTTAAATTGGATCTGTGAGTTTTTTTCTGAGTGAAGAGCTGCAATGTCATAGCACTTTTTTTTTCATTAGTTCATTTTGACATTAGACTTGTGTAAATCTGGAGTAAGTCATAAATGTTTTTGCTTATCTGATGAATGGAAACATGCGATCACTAACATGTGGGCCTATTTGGGAACCAATTTAACGACAGGAAAAAGAAATAAACTACAAGAAGGGTAATGCCCCATAAAAGCTCATTAAAATGGGCTGCAGGTAGTTACTGGTGGTCTTCAGAGCCCTGTTTTTAGCCTATATTTGTTTATATTTTGGCAAAATGATGTTGTTAAAAGTATGCTGAATTGGCTAATTATGCAGTTCCTTTCTTGCAGTATACCCATGGAAGTACAGACAATTATCACCGGATTAGTTTGATCCTGAAGAAAACTTAAAATGTGATGATTCTCAGGTAAGTTCCAAAAAGCGCCTTTATTTCTATGATTAAAAAGTGGATTTCTGGAGATAAGGATGAGCTGGACATTGGGGATAATTATACCTTCAGTCACACTGCAGTGATATCGATATGCGTTTCATGTCGGTCTGCTCAGATTTGAGTTATGAATTCACAGACATATTATCCCACTAATTACCACCTTTTCCCAGACAGGGGGTTTTATTCAAAAACAAAAAAGTCCAGTACGACATGAAAGCAACATTAGTGCTGTGAACTGGTTTTCTGTGTGCCTCATTACAAACTCTGTTACTTTCTACACTCTTTCTGTAGCTGTTCGGAGAACTCAAATGTGGGATTTCTGTTGGCTTTGTTATCTGAATGAAAATTTGGAATCTATCAACAATTTCTCAATAGGAAAACGTCAATTTAAGAAGTCATATATTGAGTCTTTTCTGATTTTTGGTTGTTGTTTTTTTTTATCAGTCTGCCTGTTAAAGATCGAATTCCCTCTACATATTTAGCTCTTTCATTCTTAGGCTTCTTGGGAAAAAATGTGTTTTGACTTTTTACTTGGTACTCACTCGGTAGTTGGTGGTAACATTTTCATCTATATATGAACCAGTAGACTATGTATTGTTTAAACTGGCACAGTGTAATGGCTAAAGAAAAATGATACCATCCACATTTAGATTGGTTCCCTGCAAGCCTCGCTTTCTGTGCTATTCATGCTGCCACAGGACTGGATTTTTTGCAAAAAAATTTTTACGCAACCAAGGTAGCCATTGTGGCACCAAAACAGCATTGTTCTCTCTGCTCACTGTCTCTGGATAAGAGTAGAACAAAATAAATAACTGAAAACTCAAAAGAAAAAGAACCCAGCTGATGAGGAATGCAAAGGAAGCGAACGAGAGTGATATAAACCGAGGTAAAGCAAGAGTGAACGGACGGGCATTTATTCGAAAGTGCTCCGGTGCTGTTCCCCCGTCGATATGTGTTTTCTCTCACCACCGGGACTTGATCGGGTTTAAAACTGACATTCTTTCTACTCGATCAATAAGTAACAAGACCTGCTTATTTATACAACCGGGTGTTTACACTGCATTTATCATGACACTGAGACCAGAGTTTCTAGGTCCAATTGGAATTCTTGGTTACTTTTGCTTTGGACAGTAGCCAGGCAGCTAGCAGTAGCCATGTTGCTAACAATGTCTTTGCAAACGTGGCTAGGGGGTTGGGGTTGGGGTTATCATCAAAATGTTGATGATATTGAATGTTGCACGATATGTTGGATTAACCTTTTTCAGGTACAGAGACCATAGAGTATGGAGAAAGAGTTAATGATTATAGGCCTACGGGGGACTTATAGATGGGCTTCCCATTTACAATATACAATCTAAGACGTGCATGCAGCAGAGGGGTGGAAAACATGCTGACACGTGGTAATACAATGAGAAACAGCGCCGCTCTAATTTACATAACCTTGCACCAAGTTAGCTCTACAGATAAAGCAACAAATGAACTGTAAGTGTACCAGAAGAGCAGGCAGCATGGGTTGAAATTACATCACATGTTAGCATAAAAGGAGTAGCTGTATCATACTTGATTAAAAAAAAAGAAGATGATTGCAGTGTAAACAGGGAAAATATTACTTACTGTATAACAAACTATCAATACAGGATTTAATATATGCTGTATCAATCATACAAGATCATGAAGAGACTTTGCACGCCTAACCCCACCTCACCCTTGTGGAGTTCCTCCAGGGTTCTATTCTCGGACAAATCACCTTTTATCTTTAGAAGCTCCCCTTAGGGTCCATTCTCAGAAAATATGGCATCTCGTTTCCCTGTTTACACACAAATTTACCTGCATGCCTTTGAAATGGAAAGATGCAAACTTTAAAGTCATTGACGGATAATCACAGGGCCTTCATTTCTTTTTCTTTTTTTTTACTTTAATGAGAGTAAGACTGAAGTCCTGTTATTTGGACTCATCGTGCCTGTGATGTAAAAAATTCTTATCTCAATCCTACTTAATTATCCAGGCCTCCCACAAACAAAGAGAGAGCTCATTGCCCCCATCCTATACCCTTCACTGGCTTGTTGTTCGTTTTAGGGTTCATTTCAAGATTGTATTGATTGCCTGCAAATCATTAAATTGGCTAGCTCCAACCTTTCTTTCTCTAAAGATGACTTAGGTCAGCTGACCTGTTGCTTCCAAGAACAAGGTTGAAAGCACAGAGAAGATTGCGCCTTTGCAGCTGTAGCCAAAGGAAGGAATTGCTTCTGCGTGCTAGGCTGGCCCTGCCTGTTTTTTAATCCCGTCTAAACAAATGTTGAACTCCTTGGATTTTAGCTAACTATGGTTTGTCTTTCTCTTTTAAACTGGACTTTATTTACGTTTTTGTTATTTTCAGACACTACAGAACTTCTGACTTTTGGTCAACTTTTGATGTTTTATTCCTTGGGTTTTTATCTAGCTATGAGAATTGCCTGTCTGCGTTATTTTATTTTTTTAAACTCGTGTTTTTGTGGTTTTCCCATTCCTGATTGTAAAGCACTTTTGTCGTAGATGGATGAGGATACAGAATCAGCAAACATGATTATATACGGGAACCACTGTATTACGTTTCCCATTGTTACTACAGCCGTGGCTATTGCAAGTCCTTCTGCAAGAAAATCGTCACAAAGCAAACCACTGCGCACACTACTGCACACAGTGACTGAAGAAAAAAATAAAAGATAAAACCAACGAAGGTAAAGCATGAAAGGAGGCTGGATGATTTACTGATTTAATGCAGCATTACTGTAGGTCAACCCACACACAAATAGACTACAGATTGTGTTTTTAAATAAAACAATGGTCACACTAGATTAGATTAGGCTACACATATTAACCTTTAAAGTTTACATGCATATTAGTATAAAATTGGCTCTTTATAAGTCATTCTAAAGCACTTATTAATGCATTATTCAGCATGACTATATTGTACATCTAAAGGGCCAAGAGTTGTACCTCAATAAACTACTCAATACTGCATATTGATAGTAAGAAAGGAAGTTGTTGTATATTAAGTACAATCATAATATGCTCTTCCAGAAGAATAGTCACTCTCATTAAATAACAATAAATATGGTCTATTCATATGTAACAAAACATAACAACAACAACAACAACAACAACAAAAGTGTCTTTTTAACATCTCCCCACTTAAAGTGAGGAATGGAAATGGATTATTTGGACACAAAATACAATTTGTTAAAAGTAATTTTTATGTTTCTGGGACCTGTGTCCTCACCTAAAAAAAAAAAAATTTAAAAAAAGTCCTTTATTGGGTAGAAAAACTGCAATTAAGATTAAATAATGAGGCCGGCTATATGTACATGTTTGTGTGAGCATGTGATATGTGATATGTTTACGTGGATAATGCAAATATGTATATTGAGCCCATGTTGCAGTAGCAGATCAAGGAGCACAGATCGTATTGAACTGAATCTTGGAAAGGAAATAGAGGAAGAGGAATCTGTAGGTACAAAGAATTTGACCCGCTTGCTTTTTTTTTTTAAATGGCACAATTAACACTTAAAGTAATTTCAAGTCTGTCCTGCAGGGAGGTTCACATCTCTCTATATTTAGGTAGACAAAGACATGCTGGGAGGTATGGGCCATGGAGTCATTCATATGTAAATGATTTGTAATAAGTACTTTGTCAGACAATGAGGGTAGATTAAAACTGATGTGATAAATTTGTGTATTATGGTTTATGTGAGTTCTGTGAGTTTAGTGTGAATTATATATGAGTTTTGTGACAGCGAGTTGCAATAATGAGATCTTGAAGAAATGCTGGTCATTTTCCTTTATTTTCTTGCATTTCATTTTACTTGCATACCTGTTATAAAAGCCTACATTGTTAATTTATTTCTATTGCATTTGTACTATTTACAATGTACACAAATGTAAACTTTCAATACGTTTAGGCACGATAAGAGTGGTTGGCGTGGTTAATGAGATTTGGTTTAAACCGATCATGACGCCTCGGAGAAAAACTAGAAAGTTCGATCTCTGTGATAAAATGTTCCATCGATGCTTTCCGATTTTTCTTTTCCAACTCTACAAACGTTTTTTTCAGACATGCCGAGCCAATAAAAAAAACAGTAACTGCACTCAATCAGAAACCTGCAGTAGCCTAAAATGTAATGAAGGGGAGAGCGGCACCATGGAAGAACAGCCTCAACAAGTCATCCGTGGGGAGTGAAGTCGTGACAGGAGAGACCTTCAGATTCACAATGCGGACTGTTTTAACGTGACGCTGATTTGTCTGTAACAAGTTGGCAGTGTTGCCTCTGTTCATCCCTCTTCTTGGTTTTTACTTAGATGTGAATGGTTTGTTGAATTGAATTGATCTGCCACGTGTATTCATTTCACTGAAAGGTATTATTGAAGTTTTCATTTCCCTCTGAACAGCAAGCTAAGCCTTCTTTGGATTTATGTTGTTTGTTTGTTTGTTTTTTAAATTTCTTGTTTATGTTTGACAAACTAAGGAGAAATGCCTCCAGAGATCCCCGCCTGAACGGTCATGCGCACCCACGCAGTTGTTTTCACTTATTGAGACTGACCGGGCCACTGATCAAGTTGAAGCCTGAAAACACAATAATAGACCTTTTTCATTGAGCACATTTTCACGTGTCACGGTAAGAAAGTCACAGAAATAAAATGAATGATGCCTGAATTCTATTTGGCTGCTTCAGTTTCAGGCTCCTGGTATTGCTGATGCTGGATCACCATCACACAGTCATCGACACTTGAACAGAACAGAGCTGTTTTTTTTAAATTTTATTAGCAACTTTGATGACTCTCCCCTCTCTCTGCCTTTGACTTGTTTTGTGTGGCTGCTGTCTTTGCAGGTACTGGAGGTGGGCGGGGCAGAGAGAGTGCAGGAATGGTACACCTGAGCTCACCACACATTCCTCCACTCATGCACTGATATCACTGATTCCACACTCCTCCTAGGTTAACTTTTTTCTAAAATAAATCATTTGTCAATTGGCTTGGTTCATGGCCGTGCAGCCTGGTTTGTGGCAGCAAGATGTTTGTTGTTGTTTTTGTTTGTTTTAAGTCTTACATTGGGCATTAAAAGGCCTATCAAAAAGGTGAATATTATCAGTCACTAACAGGTCCAGCAAATCCAACAGAGGAGTATCAGAGACACATAATTCTCAGAAGACGCCTGACCAGTGTCCCATTTCCATACTACACAATAACTCAAGAAGAAAATAACCTAAATATAATTTTATTCTAACGGGAAATGATATAATACTTGCACCATCAGATGTCTATCAACCACTGCCAATTCAATTTAACAAAGAGACAACATTTGTTTAGTTTTGTTTGTTTGTTTGTTTTCTAAAGTGTTTAAAGTTTAACTTCTTCCAGTTGTGACCAGCGACTCTACTGCCTTCGTGCATTGCATTGTGGAAGAATATAGGTGCTCATTAACAAACAAAAAAAAGTGTGCATGTTGATGGTTTTTGAGTTTGGATTTGGAATATTGCTGAAGGAACACAGGTGTAATTAATAAAAATGTCTCCTTTCCAAGTGTCACAGCATGTCAGTTAACCAGCATGCACAATACCAAAGCCATAAAACTGATTTTCATATTCAAAGTTAAATGCAAACTGCATTTTCCGTGCTTCTGTCTTTAAGGTTTGTGTGCTGCAGTCTGTGTTGTGCAACGTTCGATAGATGTTAGATACAAAATGCAGAGTTTCACGTAGGAAAGTCTTCATATCAAGCCAATTTAATATGACTAGTCTTTTAATGCACCGCCTAAATTAAGTAAAACCCGATAACATTTTTAAACCACTCCACTCCAATCAGACTTTTTAAAGATCAAGAGTAAATCCCTGATTCCCTGTGGAAATGTTTTTGTTTACATGTGTTCATATTGCACTTGCCATTCCAGGTTCGGCTTGTCCTTGAAAACTTAAGCTGCTCCAAGACATGTTATGTAACGCAGAGAAATGTTCGTATTAAATTTAATTCATTCTGTGGCAAAAGTGCAGGATCTTGCCTAACAGACTCTGTACTGTTTGTGAGTCTCCTATGCTGGCTCACACAAGGAAGTAGTTTGAAGGTCTTTGAGGCAAATATCTCTCTGAATGCCCATGAGGGAATAATTCTACATTAACATTAATCGCTTTAGGCCTAAAAACCTAAACCAGCTCAGTCTCACACTAAAGCGTGCAATAAACCCGCCGATACACCAGAGGATACTGTGTTAGTGGTACGTGTCTCACCTCGGCATGAAAAGTACACACGTGTAGAGCGCAGTAACAAGCGTAAAGAGCGAGAATGTCCAATTATCATAGTAGGTAGTTAACAATATTGCCTAAAGTTAGAGCAGCCTTTAAAAAAGGAGTGGTTGACTGCTTGTGGCGCGTTTCCAGGTCCAAACCATTATTTTACACTTGATCCAGACCGTGATCCAGACAGGCTACAGAGTAAGGACACAGCAGCGAGTTTCATCCCAGACGAGTTGAAAGCAGGACATATTCAAAATGTCAGGCAAATGAAATAGAATGAATTTCTTTCACATATTGGACAACATCAACTCGTTCTCTTGTGCCTCGCTAAAATATCTTGCAAAAAAGAAAACGCTCTGGGAATAGGGGGAAGATGTTTAAGAGAAATTCTGTGTGATATGTGCCTCGGAAAAGATAAGAGAGTTAATGAAGTTGGAGATAAGTAATTAAATTTCTCTGCCACCTCGGCGTGGAGAGATAAGCGCATAATGGGGAGAAGGAAACTGTTAGCTGAAACAGAAGGAGAGGGCCAAGCTTTTAGCCTGCATGAAAAGATTCCTGCTGGTCAATAATTTAAAACTCATTTCCGGGATGAGACATGAAGTTCCAAGTTGAAGTTTGACGCTACGATTCAGTTCAGTAGTTTGCATGGATCATTGTTTGTGTGTATTATGTCTTTTATCAACATTGATAAAGGACATAATACGCACAAACCAACAGTTGAGCGGATGCAACTTTTAGTCCAGATGAGGTAACTCTATAATTAGGAGCATAGTTTGCTGATTTCCAAACTTAAAAACTCTAGTTTCTCTTATTTTCCTCCGCACCTTCTCCTTTCTGCTCCTGTGTCTCTGCATTCATGAAGTCATACGACTATACATTCGCAATCTCATCTCCAGCAGACATCTCTTCACCTCAGATTGAAGCCGCTCTGCTTGTGTTTGTCTCCACTGGCATCTTTACATTGATTTTGTTCGCACTCCTTGACATATACATTTTTTTTTTACTTTTTACTAAAATCCAACCGAATGCGGCAGACTGTTTGGAAAATAATGATCCGACCGAGTTCATACCACCATTTTTCGCTGCTTCAAAAGTTGTGACAAAAGCCAGATTTTTCTGATATATAATGGAGGATTGATCCACATTTGACATACAAGACTGATTTGTTCCTTCGCCAAGCTGTTGTGCATTGCTGAGGGGTCTCATTTCAGGACAACACAAACTCTTCTCTCAACTCACAGTAATAAATGTTTGTACACTACAACATTTTTCATTTTATTTAGCTTTTATTTAACCAGGTTAGTCCCGTTGAGACCACATAAACTTAGGTGTCTTGAGCCGGCTACAAACTCACTGAATCTATGGAGATGATGGAGATGGTGGATTTAAGAAAGAGGCCAGGTAAACCGCTGTGTGATTTCCCATTGGGCTAGAAAGGACGAACTCCATGGGATTTCTTAACACATTTTTTATGGAGAAGTTTGCCCAGCAATCGACCCAGTGCCACACAACTCTCTACCAAGAATGATTACCTGCTAAAAAAAGCGGACCTACTTACATGCCACTTTTTCTACCTTTGTTAGCTTTTTAGTGTGTTCCCTATTTTTCTTCTCCTTTGCGAGCTAATATATCTTCTTTTTTTTCTTTTTCTTTCTGAGGATCATGGAAAGACAAAGCATGAATTGTCTTATCATACTGTGTGTAAAAAAAACAAAACAAACAGAAATGATTGACAACCTCGGGGTGATTTTCATAAAAGGATTGTGTAGCCTTTGCAGCTGCTAAACCTGCACAAGTACGACAAAAATGAAGCCATGTTAATCTCAAAGCACCCGCAAAATGGGAAGTGCACCCCCAACTGCGCTGCCACGCAAATGGCGTCTCGGCGCTCCGGTGCGATTTGCACATTTGCGAATCAGGTGAATTCCAATTCCCAAAGATGCAGTGAGACGAAAAAAATTAGCAGCATCTTCAGAGAGTCGATGTTAACTGAAGTGCATTTATAAGGGCGTCGCAATGGCTAAAGACCTCTTACATTTATCATCCTTATTGTGCATGTGTCATAAAATAATTGTTTACTCTTGAGTAGTCTCTCCTGATTGAAATGAAGCTCAGTGTCACTCAATCAGGAAGACTTCTTTATGTTATTAATTCCCACCCCCTCACCCCCGTCTTTCTATCTCTCTCACTCTCTCTTCCCTTGCTTGCTTATATCCTCCTATCAGCTGATTAGGGGCATTTACTCTTTTTCGCCACAATCTCCGTCAGCCAATCTCCTCTCTGCTGCTCTCCTCTCTTGTTGCTGTTTGCTGTCGTTACAGTTCGTGTGCGACACTTTGCCACACGGATAATTGCATTTGGACAAAAACAAGGGCAAATTGCACCCTGCTCTAAAACTTAATGGACATGTTTGCGCTGCAGTATCATAAAATTTAATAATATCAATATCTTTTCTGATTTGGACCTTGCAACAGGGCAGATAGCAGTTGCAAGTGATTCACAATCCATTCTTTGTGAATTCGCCCTTCAGTGTTTTGGCTCTGACTATCTGAATAGAGCTTACCAACGTTTTACTGTCTTGTCAATAGCTTTTGCATATATGATGTATATATGATATATGAAGTAAAGCTCTGATTCCAAAAAAAGTGGGGACACTATGTGAAACATAAAACAGAATGTGATGATTTGGTAATCCTTTTTGAAATACCGTCAATTGACAACAGTGCAAAGACGACATGTTTAACGTTTGACCTCATGAACTTGATCTTTATGCTTATTATTGAATTTGATGCCAGTTTGGACGGGATCAACAAAGGGCTGGGGAAGTTGTGGAATGCTCCAAAAACACCTGTCTGGAACGTTCAGGTCAACAGATTAATTATTATCAGGCGATAGTATTATGATTGGTTATGAAAGGGGCATCCTCGAAAGGCTCAGTCATTCACAAGCAAGGATGAGACGAGGCTCACCACAAACACATGACCGTATAACTGATATGGGCTCGGGAACACTTTGTTGAAACTGTTGTCCGTAAATACAGTTTGATTGCAAATGATTGCATTCTGTGTTTGGTGTTTTGCACAGCATCCCAACTTTCTTGGAACCTAAAATGATTTCCTCACCATATGTTCCTTTAACAACGGAAAACTCATTTTCCCTTGTATTATCTATATTTTAACTTTGCATGAGATCTCATCTTCTCTGTCTTCTTTAGAACAGGATGTACAGTAAGTAGGCATGCCATAGTTTTAATCAAGATAATGCATAATCTATTTCATTTATTTTTCATCAGTTCCTCAGTTCTCTTCACATTCACCAGAGCCACTTTAAAAGTAAAGGCCAAATTCACTCTGTGCTCTTTCCATTTGAAGGTCTCTTGTATAAGGGCAAGCCGTGGGTAGTAATTATGAAGAATTGGACAGGAAATTGCAAAGTGAAAGTGAAAGGTAGAAAATGACTGCCACATGTGCATTGCGAGGTCAACAAATTTGAGTGGAGCGACCGCTGAATGAACAAAACATTTCATCTAACAGATTGATTGGAAACGCTGCACAGTCTCTTGGATTGTTCTTCCTAAAAGGATTCTTTCAGCGGATGGAGGGGTTTAGGGAACACAGTCAGAGGGGGCTACATTAACTTGTACAGCCTAAACCTGTATAATAAATGGAGCAGAGCAACTGGTGCACGGTGGATTAACTGGTGTTCCATTTCATATGCTGCCGAAAAGCAAAGAACATTTGTAAAACAATCCAAAATGGATGATCTAACCTTACAAATTTACAGCATCACTCAAGAGCAATGAAAGTAATAAAGTGAGCTGATCTTTGCTGCATGGCCATGGTCACTTTCCACTCAGAGGATTTTGTTGGACAGGTGTGAAGCTGATAATAAGTGAATCCTCTGCAACTGCTGTTGAGTGATATATACTTTTTCTGCGGCAACCGAGCAGAGTGTGACAGATGGAAATGTTAGGAAAAGGGGGTTTGAACAGCTTGCTGCCACACACTCACACATCTCTCCCCTCACAGAAAACACACACACACACGCACGCATGCACGCACACACACACACACACACACACACACAGTATGCTCTCCAGTCGGTAGGAAGTCCTGAAACTGTCTGCTGCTAGCCCATGAAATAAGCTGATCCCACACTGTTCCACCATGTGCTTTAATTTTGGGCTTCACTGGTCAGAACTTCATTCTGTGACCCGGTTTCTCTCAGCTTAACTTCAGTGGTGTGTTTTTCCCCCAGACCCACTTTTTCGAGCGTCTTTTGAAAGTAGCGAAAGTGAAGATCCTGTTGATGTCTACTTCCTAATTACTGCCTGAATCATAAAAGCGATGGAATTAATTTCAGGTTGTTAATATGAAGGAGTGCCATTGCTGCGATACAGAAATCAAATAACCTCAATCTGTGGTCAGTTTCAAGTGTACGTATTAAAGAAAAAAATCAAAGCGTTCATTTTCTTTTATGCCTAAAGGCTTAATATGAGCCCATAACTAATGGGGCTGTGCTGTATGAGAAACGACACATACAGAATGACTAAATATGACTACAACCTCTATTGTGATGATCAATAGCAAAAACAAATACGCAATTTTGGTGATAGCCACTCCTTACATTTGTTAGACCTGTAGATGCTACTAAAAGCTAAGGGTCTAAATGTTAATATTTTTCCTGTCTATAAGTAAATATCGTATCCTACAGTTTGCCTTTTTTTTTTTAATTTGACTGAACCCAGCATTAGTCGAGCTGCAGCTGGCAATGGATTGATTCTGGCTCTGCTGGAATCTCTCCTGCCAAGATTATGTCATAAAAACATGCCTGTTACTGGTGGTTCTTGTTTGCATACTGCTTATTGAATATGGGGGACAGCCATAGGGTGATGCTAAACCTGATTTCACAAGCTACTCAACCAGCACTACTTCCCAAAGTAGCTTACTGACAACCTACCACACTGGCTCCATTTCAGCTCAAATTATAAATCATAAACAGCAGCCATCACAGTTCAGTTTATCAGCAATACTGCTAATAACATCGCAGCCACAAGACTTTACTCAGCAAAAACAAGAGCCTCTTAGTAAACACACACAAAATGTCTGAAATCTACAAAATTATATGAATGGCAATCATCCTTGATAGTCCTGAGTCCAATGATTTATAATGATAAAAAGGAAACATTCATAAGGACTTTTCACCTGAGCTACTGCTGGGTTCGTTATAAGTCATGGACTGAGGAAAATCCTCAATAGAGCTGGATATAAAGGAGTTCATATTGCTTTTATTATTACTATTGCCTTTATTTAACCCTTGTGTGGTGTTCGGGTCTGTGGGACCTGTTTTCAATGTTTGCTAACAGAAAAAATGATGCGATTAATTATTTTTTCAACCTCAGACTCATTGACCTTGGCTCATTTTCTGTGAAGAACATAAAAAAGAACATATTTCCAATGACTGCACACTGTACACCCCCCTACACATATATATTACATACGTGGTGTTTGGGTCCGAGGGTAATAAATGTGTGGAAATTGTAGGTGCTATGTACCCTCACGCGGGCCTGTTAGTGTGTGTGTGTGTGTGTGTGTGTGTGTGTGTGTGTGTGTGTGTGTGTGTGTGTGTGTGTGTGTGTGTGTG
>JBBPCS010000130.1:9587999-9620408 GCA_037974645.1 Hollardia meadi
TGTGTGTGTGTGTGTGTGTGTGTGTGTGTGTGTGTGTGTGTGTGTGTGTGTGTGTGTGTGTGTGTGTGTGTGTGCGGCGATGTGAGACGGACAGTCAGCGGCACAGATTTGTCATACTCAAATCCCTCTCCGTTTGCCCTCTTTGAAGCAAATTATGCATCTAACTTGCATCCCATTCATCCAGTCTTTTCCCTTCTGGATATTAACTCTTGCTAGCTAACCTGAACATACCAGAGTGGTACAAGGAGAATGGATGTTAGAGCCCCTCTTAGCAATATTTCTGTAAGGATTACTTCAGTAATTCAGAGATGAGTTTAGTTATTTTAGCATACAGACAGAAATTAAAGGGGTACAAATTCCCCCTCTTACAATTCCAAGACGTTAATGTTAACTCATGTTGTCCTCCAGGGCAGAGTTCAAGGGCCACACATGTTAATGATTTAAAAGCAGCCTGCTCATGCCACCTCTTGTTTTTTAGACAGACAATACTGCAACACAACTTTAAATAGTGCACTTCCTGGTTGCTTATCCTATAATGCCTTTAATCTCATCGGGGATTTCCATAATTATGCAGCAAGAGGTAACTGAGCTGATTGTATTCCTTTTAAAGGGAAAAAATAATAATGCAATAATAACTCCACATATCACAACAGCACCAAAGCAATACGACATCACAAACATAATGAGAGGAGAGACACTTGTGGATCTTTATTTCTGCATTAGCTGTTGATTCAGTGCAGGTTTGTCATTTATTTATCACCATTAAATATCTCCACAGTTTCAGCCCTCAAGAATCCAGTGTGTGCACCCCCAGAGAAACCGGTGAATGGATATTTGCTGTCAGAATATGGGCCAAACAAGAAGCTCGCATCTGTAAACTACCAGTGCCATCCGCCATTCACACTGATCGGCTCCCAGAAGAGGATCTGTTTGCCAAATGCAACATGGAGTGGTGCAGCTCCCACATGTGTAAAAGGTACCTTTTCAACAGGTTGCTTGGGCCTCATTTTTGGCGTTTATACAAAAGCGAAATCATGCATTTATTGGGCGAGTTTGTTCTTTTTCTCTTTCAAACACATACCCATACAGGCCAAACAAGCAGAGTCCAGTGTTCCCCTCCAGGCAAATTGCTCAATGGCTACCACAAACCTGCTGCTCCCGACACAGCTGCAGGTGCAGAGACCATTGAGTTTTTCTGCAACAAGCCTTACATTCTGAGTGGAAACCACCAGAGTACCTGCTTCTCGAATGGATCCTGGAGCAGCAGGCCACCCAAGTGTGTGAGAGGTAGCTCTTTTGTTTGAAAAACACATGAAGGTTGGGACCACGCTGTTACCCACACAAAACATTGTTCTACTGTATTACTATGTGAGGATGGCAGGAAACGTTTGCAACATATAATTGGACTCACTATTTGTTTTTGTGACTCCCCAATTTATCAGGAAGTTTCCATATAAAGACCTGCGTCATGTGTATCAATAGTTGAGCAATGAGTATGTTTGTCACATATTTTTGCATGAATTTACACCGAATATCTTACAGTCACAATTATTTACATGACATGAAACTAAATGGTTTCTGCGATGGAAGCTCAGGAAGCGATTCTTGTGCACTAACAGTCACCTGCTTGATTTCCTTCTACAGCATGTCGGCAGCCCAAAGTGTCTGAACTTGTGCGACAGACTGTTGTGAAGCCACATCTAATATCGAGGTAGCCGCAAAGACGTTGTATCCATGGATAATATTTGAAATGAAAAATGTTGGTTGTGGATGGAGCTCACATTTGTAGAAGTGTTAAGTTATTCAAGTGCAGATAAGAAGCCATTAAGACAAACGTTCTTCCTGTTCCACAGAGAGAATCCGGACAAAAGACTCTCATCAAGGTACAACAGGCACGATTTGTTGTCAGCTGGTTTTATTCCACTTACACTGGATGAAAAGTCAAAACAAGACGACGACGCCTTTGTGGAGCTTCCTCGTGGCTTTCATTCAGTCCACACGAGCATTGAGTACAAGTGTGCCTCCCCCCTCTACCAGCACACAGGAAGCTCCCGACGCACCTGTCTGAAGACTGGCAGATGGAGCGGACGCCATGTTTCCTGCTCACCAGGTGAGAGCAGCAATCAATCAATAACTTTATTTTGTCCCCAGTAGGGTAATTGGTTATGCAGCACTAGGCTTTGTACACGTATCACTCTTAAAATAGACATATAACGCAGGCACATAAATAAATCACCAAGATCCAAAAAATACACAGTCAGAATACTCAGTCAAGTATAAAGATAAAAAAATAAAAAATAAACTAGCAGCATTATAGACCCAGAAATGTAGCCTATGTTTAAAGGGAGGCTATATATATTATATATTAAAAAAAATATTGATGAAAAGTTGAATTCATATGCAATAAAACACATCATTATGCAATTTAACACACATATGGCGTGTTAATGGTGTCACAAGGCATGACTTGGTTGACAAATGTTAACAAAAGAAAATGGTAGTTTGCGACAAAAATATCTTAATTCATCAACAGTTGAAAGCTCAGGAGAAACCTTTTAATTAATTTAAGATTATCTTGTTTTATTCATGACTCTTCTCTACTTGCGCTACCTTTACACAAAATCAACCCTCATCCCGTGATTCCCACTTGTGGCCACAGTGGCCGCTGTTCAGCAAAAGTTACAATGGCTCACTTTAACAGTTATTATTATTATTATTATTATTACAGGCATTCCAGATTTACAGTTATTTCACACGTTTTACTGCTGGACACAAGATGTTTCCTCCTTCACTGTAAAGTCCATTCTCAGTGTCTGTGCACTGGAGGCTTCCAGTTTCCACATCACACTTGTGTGTGCCGAATATTGGACCAGGATTGGCTTCCAAGCTATTTGTGATGTCACAAATCATGCTTGTGGCCCCACCTCTTAAAATCAGATATTCAGTGAGCACAGAGAAAATTTACACTTTCAGCAATGAGTGTGAGAACAGCCTTATTGCGTCAGAGTCTGCGCATACATCATTCTACACAGTGAAGCTCAAACATTCAACTGCAGGAACAAGAAGAAAAACACATTTCTGACTAGAGAGTAATAATGTGCACACCTTTTCAATGCTGCTTTAATTTGAACAATTTTCTTTTTCTTTCTGACTTTCTGACCTTCCCACAGTTTGTGGCAAATTCGCCACTTTCAGTCTACACAACCTCACAGATACTCAGTGGCCGTGGCATACAGCCATCTATATCCGCTCACCTCCTGATCGTACTGCCAGCACCCCCAGGCCTCATGGAATAACCATGTCTGTCCAGCAGGGGGCCTCAGAGGAGTCCACATTCTGGTTCTTGGCCTGCAGCGGGGCTCTACTCACCCAGCGTAGCGTCCTAGTGGCAGCTCAGTGTGTGGTAGACAAGGACAAGCAGCAGACCCTTCAGCCAGCACAAGTGAAGGTTGTCATAGGCATGCAGTACCAGACATCCAAGGATCGGCTGAAAAGCCTGCACCAATTCACGGTACAACACAGTCTACTAGTCAGAGAAACTCTATCAGATGATTTATAATTTTCTTTTATTCGGGTTATTATGAGTTTTTAGTAAACATACACCGTTTCCCATGGTGATTTTTTGAGAGTCCTCATCACAAAATAAAGTCACATCATTTTTTTCTACATTTGATATCTAGACATATTTTCATATAAAAAGGCATGTGGATGTCATGGTTAAAAGGTTGCCACCTGACAGACGGCACACAAAAGATTCCCATGACTGCGAATTCCACCGAACAGCAGCAAATGCAGCAATGAGGTATTTAGCAAGGAATCTTCTCTAAATAGAGGTAATCTTCTGGATAAGTTTTTGTTTGTAAATGGTACAGGGAGAGATCCTTTGGCATTTAAATGTATTCTTAAAGCTTTCCAGAGATACAACTATATTTGATTTGGATTTGAAATGTTTGCGCATCTTGGCGCGTATTATCTGATCTTGACAAATACTCCAAAAATAACAAACTTAGTGGAACCAGGATTTCTCAGGTATTCTAACTTCCAAATTTTCATCAAATTTTCGTTTCATTCTTTCTCTCCTTCTGCCCCAACAGGTTTCAGACATTTTAATCCATCCCAATTTTTACTCTGCGCCGGACTCCAATGTGGCTGTGCTCAAGCTGAAAGACAAGGCCAAGATTAGTGAGCGTGTGTTGCCAGTATGTCTGCCCAGAGTGCAAGGAGGAGAGGTAACAGCGCAGGAGGCTTACACTGCGAGGTGGATTTTACCAAACGACTACACGGACATGAGTCACTACACTCCCTCCAGCCAGACGAAACTTGTTGAATTGGTTGATGTTTCGCAATGTGAAAGGGAAGTTGCTCAAGGAGGAGATCATAACACAGTGATCAGTGATAATACACTGTGTGTCATTAGGAAGCCGTTAAGACTTCAAAGACCTTGTCCCAGTGTTGTTCCAGGCATCACAGCCGTGCCAGCTGTGTTTTCAAGTGGAGTCTTGTCGGGTCACAAAGAGCAGGAAGCCTCCAGCATAGGCTGGCAGCTTCTTGGTTTAGAGAGTTTCAGCTTTAAGGAAAAGAGCTGCCACCAACAGACTTACGCAGTTCAGACACGAATAGACAACTTTCGAGACTGGATAGAGAAAAACATGAAGTAGATTTTTTCTTTTCTCAGTATCTCATGTAAAGCTGATTTTCAGCCATTTAAATCTTAAATTCTCATTTTCTTTTCCAGTTTTGTAAATCTCTCAGTTGACGATAGAGCGGACAGTGAGAACACTTTTAACTGTGTGACCATTTTGTATCTGCTATGTGTGTCAATATCATACAAAGTGAGAGCTGTTCCTACGGACGCTCTCCTTGAATCTCTTACGTGTGCATGTCGTTGTTCTACATTTTGGCCACCTCCACCTTAAACAAGTCAATATGAGCAGGTTTAGATACACACCCACAAACTCATAACCTTTAAACGTTACATTGGGTTTGAGAGCTGTATTTTTCAGAATAAAATTTTGAAGATAAAGATTACTCTTTACAAAATCCTCCACATTATGTCATTTTAAGTCTTTGACCCTTGGAGTATTTCTTCTAGCTTGTAGCCGTCTCTAGAACCTCGCTTAAAACAAAAATTAGCTGACCATCAGCAGTCAGATTTTTAATGTTTTTATTTTCTGCTGTATTACTTAAGACTAAACTTAAGTAAGTTTAAATTGCAGTTAAATTAAACTTTTCAGTTTGAATCTAAAAAGTGCTTTAGAGCCGAGTTCCTGTCTCCATTCTACAGTTGCGACATCCTGCTGAAGTGTCCTTAAATAAGTCAGTCAATCTCTGACAGCTCCCCGTCCCTAACCTGTGACCTGGAGATAAACATGTTCCTAGAATGATAAGTCACTTTCTGCAAAGTAAGACACGTGTGAAATATGGATAAGTTTATTTTCTGCCAAATTGATATTAAGACATTTATTATTCCGTTTGCATGCACAGTCGCCAATTCCAAATTAAAATTTGCTTATTTGTCTGCTAAGAAGAACCACAATTCAAACAGCCTATGGAAATGCAACGCAAAATAACTGTGTGCACGTGCATGGCAGTACATCTTATGAAGACCGCATGGTCATCTGTCACAGTAAATATGCACAGTGCCTGTGTGTCTGTTTGCATGTGAGGTTGTGCATTCGTGAGTTTCTCTGCAGACTCTCCAACATGTGCTGTCATTGAGAAACACACTGAGAGGATTTGCTAAACTTAGCTCTTACTCCTGAGACGCAGACACCCGCTGCGCTCTCTGCGGCTTTGTGCAGGACACCTTTTAAACCCAGCCAATTAAACAATGAGTAGCTCAGTAGTCTGTCTCTGCAACTTGCAGTCTGAATTGCCGGGAAAACAGCAAGTGATGATTATATTCCTACGAAAAACAAAATCACAGAGCAAACAGAGGTCAAGACTAGAAAATGCATTAGGCTGCAAGTGCAAACATATAAATGACACTACTTCACATATTAAAATCATAGAACGTGCATGAGTAAACACATGCAGATGTTAGTAATTCATTGTTAATACAAATGCATTCACAGCCTTCTATAATGTTTGTGTTTATGTCGGGTTTGGTACTTACTGTATGATGTCATGATGCTAAAAATGCAGTGAAAGTCTGCTAATCTATTACTCTTTAACTGAGAGAACACCCCACCCACACCTGACAGGAGAGGAGGTACTGACCTCTCATCTCAAATCCCCACCCCTCTGTCTGTGCAGAAGTGTGCACACTGTGCATGTGCAGTGTGCTTATGGGAGGTGTGAATGGAGGACGAACCTGCTGCAACACCTGTATGATTGTCTCTCCAAAAACTCTGCAAATATTAAAGCTGCTTTGATTCTATGCACTCTTGAAGTAAATTAACAATTAACAAATAGAAAATTAACAACAATTACTCCAGCCAGGAAAGCCTGCAAATTTAAAGAAGACAAGACTTCCACAGGTAAGAACTTTTCATTTAAGGATGCTAGAGGTGGATAATTACACTATCCTGTCCTAGAGGACATTTGTACATGCATGTACCTGGCAAACAGGTAAAATTAGAAGTAATTTAAAATGTAGAGCAGATCTATTCTGCCAGTGATACAAATTTATTCCCACAAAGTGAAACAGGGTTCGTCTTCTTTAGTGCCATTCCAGCATGCTGGTGCTGAATGGCACTCTTTGTACTGAAGGTGGTTGCTAGGCTACACATATAATGTAGCTGTCAGAATTGTTAAAATGTTGTTAGCGGTGTGACCCAGTTTTAAACATACCTGAATTGAGCTGTGTTTGGTTGAATTCGCACTCCTACTCTTCAGTGAATGGCTGATTGTGGGTCAACTCAGGACACTGGCAAAATGCCCACCAGTGAAAACCATCAGTGAACGTCTTCAAATAAGCTCTGCTGGTTCTTGCCGCCAATAATGCCAGAAACAAGAACAGAACAAAAACTGTTCGTGAATTAAAAGATTAATGACTTTACATTTTAGGACAGAAACAATTCGACTCATGCATTTTGGAAGTGACAGTTTCTTAAAGCAATGCAAAACTGCTGGCTTTAGGCCACATGGGCATCATTAGATAGATATGGCGTTCTGTGATTGTCACTCCCACCGCACTCCCCAGCTCAGACAAGGCTGCAAGAAGATAAAGTTCCAGAAAACAGCCGAAGGGTTACGCTGCAAATTCTGAGGAAAAACTAACTCAATGGGTTGCACATCAGACAGTTTCCTTTTTCATAATGCATCTTGTTAAGAAACGTGACTACAGACATTATTACATCTTTTGACATAGTACACGCCGATCAGCCACATCAGTAAAACCACTGACAGTTGAAATGAACATTGATCATCTCGCTACAGTGCAATATTCTGCTGGGAAACCCTGGATCCTGACATTCATGTGGATGCCACTTGACACAAACCATCCGCCCAAACACCCTTGCAGATCAAGCACACCCCCTCAAGGCACCGGCACACCCCGATGACATTGGTGGCACACCCCGATGACATTGGTCCCCCAGCAGGACAATGTGTGCTGCCACACCACAAAAACTGCTCAGAAACAGCCCGAGGAACATGACAAAGAGCTTAAGGCGTCCACCAGGTCTCAAAATGCCCCAGATCCAAATCTGATTGAGCTACATGGAACGTGGCTGAAAAATTACGATCCATGGAGTGCTGTTGGCATGAGGGGGTTTTCTTTGTCTGAAACAATGTTTGGGAGGGTTTTATGGGTCAAAGAACATCCACATGAATACCAGGACCCAGAGTTTCCACTAGAACATTGTACTGTAGCCATGATCAATGTCATTCACTTCATCTGTCAGTGGTTTTAATGTTGTGGCTGATCGGTGTAAATAAAACAATGCAATTTCAATGTGTGACACAGTGCACTCTCACAGAAGGGTTTAACTGTACTGCTGAAAGTCGAAGTCTCTAGAGAGTGGACTGCGTATGAATAACACGCCAGTGTCTTCAGTCATTTTGCGCATTATCAACATGCATTTTTTGCTTTTCGCGTGTCATTTAACACCATCCACATTAGGGTTTTCTCAAGACAAATGTCACATGGTGAAAGTCACCTGACGTTCGCGTTTCCTGCAGGTCTAAACCTCATAAAATGCGGATGGCGTTAAAGCTTAAAATGCGTGGAGTGACGCGCAAAATGACCTCAAATGTTTTTTCAAAATGTTTTTTTCTGCCATTACTCATCATTGTACAAAAGTAAATCTTATTTTAAGAATAGCAGAACATGTACTGTACTGCAAACTTTCAAGCATCTCCTCAGCCAGAGGCCCTGAGGGCTATAGCCCTGAGAAGAAAAATCCTTGTTCCTTTTCCAGAACGACACGTTGTCCCTGTTATGCATGATGTCCACAAAAGCCATTTTAACCAATATAGAAACTTGTTTGAATCTCTCCTATACCGGTTTTTTTTTTTTAACATTATCGTTACGTCAAAAATACATTGCAAACTTCAAATATCAGAGGAAGGTGGAAATGCAACCATTTTCAGCTCAAAAACTGTTTTCTGATTATTTTTCTGTGACAGAAAAATAAGTCCAGTGAGAAACTTGGAATCCTTGGTGTACAGTCTTATTTTCGATTCAGCATTAAAATGCGTGTTTTCATGAAATGATAATTGAAGAGTGCACACAGCATCTCAGAGGTTCTGTCCTCATCGTGAGGTCATCAGCTTTCCAAACTTTCCAAGCTCGAAATGAAACCTAAAGTAAAACTGGATGTCTCGTTAACACACCATGTAAACAAGATTTTGGAGCTGCTGTATCTTTATTTTCTGGGTCAATGGGAGCTGGTTCCCACTGCTTCCAGCTAAGCTAGGCTAAACACTTTCTGGAACAAGCTTTTCAATCCACAGAGATGGAAATTGATATCAATCTTCTCATATAACTCTTAGTAAGACAGCAAAGGAGTGTATAATCCTAGCTGTGAAGGACAAGACTTTGTGAAATGAGTCTGAGTAGAAGAGGCATTTCCTTCGCAACTTCATTCTCAAGTGGAGGGCATGATGGCAGAGCAAGTCAAGAAGTGCTTCACTGACATGTTTTAGATGTACATCTCCTGCATATAAGAGCAGTTAAATCTCATAATCAGGAGCCGGTAGTGAGCTCTGGCTCAGATCCAACTGAAACCCTGCTCTTACAAGACAAGATGATGTAATTAAACTCATCACTGAAGCAGGATCATCAGCCTTGCATCATGCCTCTATGATGCGAACCACGGTTGCTATTAGCACATCCTGCCCATGTGCAATGTTCATTTTTACATGCACATTTTACATTTGTTAAAGGACTTTGTTATTTATATTTTTATTCACACTGTAAGCTGTACAGCCTGTTTTAAGAGTGTGAACCGACTAAAAATAACATTGTTTTTTTTCCCCCCAAGAGCTCCTACGCATTTCAAACAAGATTCTTTTTTTTAATATAAGCAAATAAAATCCAAAGCACTGGTCATGGTTTTGAGATCTTGATTCTAAAAGAAGCGCCCATAATGAGTTCAAGGATTGATCTTTCAGAAACACAACAGTGCTTCCAAGAAAGGTCAAAGAGCAAAAATACATCATTATATCTGCTTATTGTATAAAAGAATTCTAAGAATAATTGCAGTGTCTTAATTTAGCAGTCCACATTTTCGTAGGACATATTTGATTGCTTTGTTATGTTCATAACGCCATGACCTTTTTAAACTAAAATGTGTGTGTGTGCGCGTGTGTGGGTTGCATTGGGTGATTGCCACTATAAATAGATGTTTACCCTTAAAGCTGCAGTTCATCAAAATCCCATTTTTATATAAATCACGGGAGATTCATTAAAATTCTGATTGAAGTTACACATAAATGGCAACCTCCGTAATTGTGTGAACTGTGAGCAAAGTTTAGTTTATATTTCCAGTCTGCAGAGATAATATTTATCGAGCTTTTTCATCCTCCACAGCAGATGGAGATCTTTAAACTTGTAGTGAAGCATTTAACTGATCTGGAAGCATGAAATCCCTAAAAGCATTGACAGTTTGGCACATAGATCCATCAAAAAGCCCATTGATCCTCATTGTTTCTGGCACGGTAAAATGATCACTATTTTACCGACTGACTGACCCCTGGGTTGTGGTTTCCTTGGACTAAATCTCTGTGCAGTTAACAAACTTTCCACATGCATAGCCACAAGTCTATGTTATGTAACATGGGTTAGAGCATGCTGGGAACTGTAGTCTTTTGTTTTTTCCTTTTTTTAAACTTGTATTTACAGTTTGTAGAAGGTCTAAACACCTGTGAGGTACCAAGGAAAACCATCCACACCTGGATGATACATAAATCCTTTTATTATATTTTGACTGCTTACATTAAAATTATAGATCCCCTCCACACATGCATTAAGGCATACATAAAAATTCTCTGTATGTCTGACATTTTTTCAGGAGAAAAAGTATAATTACCACATTAAAATCCTTAAAATGGCAGCTATTCCTTCTCCCTCATTAAACATTCCACAATATATGAATTTATATTCATTTCATTTCAAGATGTCTCCTCCTTCACTGTGAAGTCCATTCTCGGTGTCTGTGCACTGGAGGCTTCAAGTTTCCATATCACACTTGTGCATGCTGAATATTGGACCAGGATTAGCTTCCAAACAAATTATACTCATAGGCCTGCTTCTTAAATGTGAATAAATGTGAAAACTATGGCACAGTGGAAAGGACAAAATTAATACCACTGAAAAGTCAGCGTAGGCTATGCCCTTGCGGAAGCTGATCTGGCCAATAATAAGCCGGTACTGGTAACTAAGAGCCCAGCGGGGGGAATTGAGTTAAGTTAAGTTGGTAATGCGTCTCACGGAGCAACCCAACTGGCTCAGCTGGACCTTAGCTTTCCTATGCTGGTAACTAGCACACCCAGGCTAGCAAACCACTCAGTAGTATTAATTTTGCCTTACAGTGTCAAACTCTGCACATTTTTTGACTGAAGGGAGACTTAAGGTTCATAGGTGTTGCTCAGTAACAGAGAACATGAACTGACTCCTATGCACCTACTTGGCACACTGGTCGCCTGAATAACTGGTGCATTTGTGGAAAGCAATGCATTGATATCTTACTTTTAGAGGATTAAATAAACCGGTTTTTCTTATTGTACATGTGTACATGTTGTATAAAAATGCAATAAAAGTTACCTAATTTCTAAACTTAAATTTTTTTTTATTTAATCTTATTTCCCACCTCTTCTTGTTTCAGTTGATTAATCTGTTTTATTTTCTAATTGCTTTATTTAGTCCTAAGGTTTTATTATTTTATTCATTTGGCTTTTTTATCATTATTTTTTTTTTCTTTTTATCACCTTCTCATTAAAGCAGAATGAAAATGAAAATAAGGAAAAGAGAAAGACCAACACTGTCCCGAAAATGAACACAGAGTTCACCGACACCTCTGAGAGATTTAACAAAAGGAAAATATTCAGCTTCGACAAACTTAGATTTACCTTATATTTGCCAGTGTTTATTGGTATTATAAAGTGTTTTATTTTGTTCTCCAGTTTCACTCAAGGATTTATGTTTCATTCAGATGATCCTGATTTCCTTTTTTACATATGAATGTTGCATCGTATAACATCCTTCAAATTAGAGAAACAGAGAACAGAAAAAGTCGATCGACAGAAAAATTAGCAGCCGACTATTTTGATAGTTGATCAATTGTTTCAGTCATTTCTCAAACATTTGCTTGTCTCAGCTTCTTAAATGTAGGATTTGCTGTTTCTCTTTGGGTTTTGGACTGTTGGTTGGACAAAGGAAGCAATTTCAAGATGTAACTCTGGAAAATGCGATGAGAATTTCTCACAATTTTGGGATGGATTAAATGTAGATTAAACGATTATTCTTGAAAATAATCAGCAGGTTAATCGATAATGAAATGATTGTTAGTGGCAGCCCCACTTCAAACAAGTGAAAACAAGACAGATGAGACCAAAACACAAAACCAGTGAGACAAAATGTCTTTACATATTGCCTTTGCATTAAACCAATATATTATTGGATGACCACAAAGTGATCCACTATCAGGATCTACCTTTGTTTTATGATTTTCAGTCATATATTGCAGGATATCACAGCTGTAGACCTGTTCTCTGAGGGCGTCGGATCCATCTCAGTGTGTATGTGTGCTGGATTAGGATGGCTCAGAACAGATTAGTTAATTATAGACACCTGCTGTCTAAGCGTGGTGCGTGTTGTCAGGTGTTGCAGCATGAGGTCGGCTCGGTGCTAAGGGGAGAAAAGGTGGAGCCAGGTGAGGAACTACATGGGCGAATGCTTTGCCATGTGCTCCTGGGTTGTCTCTCTTCTCACTGTCCAAGCTCTGAGAGCAGCTCAGTAATGGGAATCCTCACACACACTTCACGGGTAAAGTGCCAACTATTTAACACATTCACACCCAGTACCTGCAGCTATATGGCTCTTTTACTAGTCGATCTCAATGCGTTCAGGCAGCTGGAATTTTCCTTTGATTTGACAGCCAAGCGGTCAAAGCCCCATTTTAATAAATAAATTATACAGTGGATAAAAACTAATAAGGATTGAAGCCATCGTGGCAAACCACCATGACTGACCTGTAGCTAGAGACCAAGCAGGAAAATGAAACTGTCAAAATGTTAAGATGGCTCTGATGACATCATGCACACCTTGGTAATCATTTTGTCCACATAAAAAGACAGTCACCCCAGCAGATGATTAAAGACTAAATGCAGCCTTGGCAACACCATTACAGTGATTGCATGTAAAAGGGCCATGTCACTTTGTGAAACAAAAAAAAAAAAAGCCATGCCCATGCACTCTGAGAATAAGCAGCACACAACAGCTGCATCTATAATGACCTCAAATCAAAGCCTAACTGGCTGCTGTAGTTGCTATGCAAAGTTTCTGCTGAATGATTTTGAACAGTAACAAGATGTGCTGGCAGAGCAGCACAAAAAAAAAAAAAACCCCATTCAGGGTCATATCGTTGGAACACAAGAAACATCCAATTTCTGAAACCATGAAGTTTTTTATTTGCCTTCATCCAAATGATCCAAGTAATCCAACGTTAAATTTTGTCTGAGGGACAGAACTGATAAAAGCAACTTGCATGTCAAAACCTCCATTAAAATCAGTTAAAAAAAAGAAAGAAATCTTATTTTTTTAAAAAGGCCCTAACTGATATCTGATTAAATACTCAAAAATGTATCCAGGACACAGCTGCAATCAGTTTTTCGGTTTTGCTCTCTTAATCAACTTTCATTCTGCTAAATGACTTCTCCTTGACGCTTTTTTGCTGCTTCATTTGGAAGTCATTGTTTACTGTGAACTGCATGCTTAACAGCAATTGGGAACTTACTTGACAGTAACCCGTGACTTGTTGCCTTCTTCCTAACTGGCTCGCATATTAATGTAACATACAAATAAACCTAAGTGCAACCCATTATAAGTAGCTCACATGCTTTGCGAGAAGCATAGTAATTATATAATTAATAGTTTTGAACATTTGTTATTTGTGGATTGCACACAAGTAGCAGCAAGCCATTTTGAATAAGGCACAGATGAACAGTATGCATTTATTTATCAGCCGTTATGTGCGTTACTTGTCTCAGTTTATTAACAGGAAAGCTACATGAACGTCTCAACGTTCTCCCCTTAAATGTCACTAAACATGAGCTGCGCACAACATTGGTACCACAAGATCACACACTTGTCCAATAAGGACACCACTCTGTGCTAGAAATGATCTATGTCTGTATATTATCTATCTGTCTATGGTCTAAAAGCTCCCTGCATCTTTTCCAGGAAAGGGCTGTACAAAATAAAAGCTCTGCACACCATGCACCTTGTGGCTCGCATTTATACTCATGTTCTGCAAGTGCAGCATGCGGATGCTTAAAGAACTGGCCAGATAAATGTGCAATGTTCAGTGGAGTCGGAATTATTATTATTATTATTATTATTATTATTATTTTGAGGACCTTCGGAGACTTTATCTCTGTAAATCATTCCCTCTGCAAAGAGAAGTAAACAAATACAATTCAGCCAAAAAAAAGAAAAAAGCGACAGCAACAAGGATTTTCACGCTCTTGCTAATTTTAGCAGGTTGACTCCGCCCTTCGTGTCTGGGAGACTCCTGTCAAACCTCCAGGTTAGTCAGTTTACCTGTATGCACCTCCCTGCAGCTGAATGAGCAGGCATCCGTGGTTGTGGATATACACTGAATGCTGAGGAGGAAGTGATCTGCAGATTTTTTTTTTAAGGACTGGAGAGACCTTTTTTCTACGGGATAAAAGACGTTTTGGATTTTCTGGCTGGATTTTCCCGATGCATAAGCCATGAATTTGTTATTTTTGGGCTGTGTGATGGCTGTGTAGTAGCTCTCCACAAGTACAATTTCAATCCCAAATAACATAAAAAAAAACAACTGGTAAGCATTATCGGTAGCACGTAGTGATGTGGTTGTGATTTATCGGATGAATCGTCGTTTGATGAAGTGCCATCGAAGTAATATTCAGCAGCTCCTGTACATATTTTCCTTGACAGTTTAATGATGGATCAGAGATGCAATAATAGCTGTGGTCTATTGTCTCTTACCCTACTACTTACTAACTGCTTTAAGGGGAAACTCCTATCAACTGTACACATGTAGTGATGATGCATTAATAGTGTAAGTGTAGTAATGTCCTCCAGTTTAGTGCACACACTCTGCACTGCTCTGCCTCTGGATCCCTTTGCATCATCACAACCACAGATCTAAATAGAGTGTATCTTGTCAGTTTTAATGGTAAGAGCATAACATTACTGGCATGCGAATCCCTCATCTTTTCAAACATTTCCTTCGTCTGGTACCAATTTGCCTGATAATGCTTCCTCATTAAGAGTTCTTGATGTGAAATTGTCATTGCTTTTAGAGCAGTTATCTGTCGAAAAACAAAGAGAACTTCCCCCCCGAACACTAAAGTTTGGGGCAGGAATAAGTGATCTCCTGCATAACAGTCATTATGGAGGGTGGTGGTGACACCTTGACTTTCCCTGGGAAGCCCCTTTTCTGTTGCATAACTCAATCACTTGTGTACTGTAGCTGCTAATTTTATCCTCTTTAAAAGGCTTAAGTCTCATTAATGCAAGAGCAAATATCAGACCGCCGTGATTGACTTGGCAGTTGTTCTGCCCTCACCTTGTATGTTCCCTGCTGCTTTTCATGTCTCATACAAAAAGTAATTCAAATATTGAATTTTCAAACACTGAATGTGTGAAGAAGAATGCATTACTATACTGCCCCTGATTAAATCTTTTTCTCCACTTTGTACTGTGAACCACTTTTTCTCAAGGAAAGTTTTCACTCTCTCCGCAACCTTTGCTGAGAGAAACTTAAGTTGTTTTTTTTTTGTTGCATTTGCTGCCAGGATTAATATTCCAGGTTTTTAAGATGTGAAGGTCCAGAGTGTCCAAATGACTCGGGCATTCGCTGTTACATAATTGTGCACGTCTGTGCTCTACAGGGGATTTAAAGGCCACACAGGGGAGAGCTGATCTTTAAGTCAAAGAGGCTTTACGCCACACCACAACAAACCTGAGATACTTCAGTGTCATGATGAAGCTGTAAGATGAAGGAATGGGTCGTAGGACAGATGGGATCATCATCTGAAATTAGCATCTCTGAGCAATGAAAAATCTCTGAGAAACTCACAGACAACATGACGCCAAATCACAAACATATGTATATATATAAAGTATTCGCTTATGGGGAAAAAAATCCACATTATGCATGACCTTTTAAAACTCTATATTTAGTATATTTAGCTTCTGTTGCCCTTATATTTTATTCAACACAGAAAAAGAATATCTGAAATCATGCATACATACCCAACAGAAATATCAGTAGCAGCAGCAGAAGGATGTGACTAACAGCTCTGTTTATTCAAATAAACTATATTTTATAAATGTATCAAGTAAAACTGGAAGGATTTGTTTAAAATGCAGATTATAAACAGGCTCTTAATTGATTCTGTGCTAATTGTTTGGGAATGTCAGTCGCCAATTATGAAAGGACATCTGCACAAATCTTCATGCATTAAAAATGCATGCAGAATTAATTGAGTTCAATCTTGTGTGCATGTGCCCTTATTAATTACTTATTGACATAATGACTTTAAAAAAAAGAAAAAAAGTAATCTTGTTATTTCAAACACTTTTTTTTCTAATCGCCTAGTATAGATAGTGTTTTAACGTAATGCTCTCATAACACAGTTGTTCCTTTTTGCTGGGTTATTGCCCAATTTTCACTCCAGTTTGAAATCACCAGTAGCATGTGTGTTGCAGTTTTGTCTGCTGTTGGCATGGTGAGGGTGTAGTAATAATAATAATAATAACAATAATAATAAGCTCAAAGTCCTTTACAACAAAAAGATTACAAGCACCAAGTGCTTCACCTAAAAATACGTAGAATAGACATAGAATCAAAAAATAATCAATAATAAGATGAGTAAAAACAGGGACAGAATGTCAAAAATAATGTAAAATAAGAATAAAAACCTTAAGAATAGTAAAAAAAAAAAAAAAATTTTAAAGACAGATGGAAATTAAAGTAAGTCAGTAATAATATTTAAAACACGGTTAAAAAATAGCATACATAAAATGCAAGACACAGAACAGACAAATGTCTCCAGTGTAAATGGTGGAGCTACTGGGTCTATAATCTATAATGTGAGGGTTCACGTTGTGCCCCAAACTCTGTAGTAGGATTCCAGTGGGAGTTGATATGGCAGTGAGAAGCACATGATCCCTCACCGCCTTCCCACCAACAAACACTGCTAATGATGTAAAATAGAATACACAACAAAGCTGAAAGTACCACTAATTTATGTCTGTGAATTATAAAGTCTCAGCGTCAGGTGGCTGTGCAAAAAGCCTACTATTTGTTCCATACTCAGTAATGATGGAATAGAAGGTTTACAGCTCTCAATCGTAATGTAATACCACCTCTATTGTCCCTGAACACTGTTTGTCTCTTAGCTGCAACAACATTTAATTTTGATTACTAAGCATATCTGCCGCTCTGTAATTAATAAAACATGAAAAATATGTAGTACAGAAATTCATCACAGTGCCGTTTCAAAGCATGGCAGTAATTAATATCAGCTTTTCTTCCTTCTTTACTGCTTTCAGTGCCAACAAAATGCAGAAGCAAGTGGAGGTCAGGATGGACGAGAGCCACCTGGAGCCCAGAGTGGACACACCCGAGAGTGCATGCAGCGGCCTGTGTGATAAAATCATGAATAACATGGTTCTCACTCTCACAATCCTCGGTAACTTTCTGGTCCTGCTACTTCCACTCACAATCCATCTATCATAAATCCTCCGCTGATCCTGTTCTAGGTATTAGGGAGTCTGGAGTCTTTCTCGGCATGCATTTGACAAAAAAGCAGGGAACACTGCACTCACACACTCAGACAGGGAGATAAACACATTTACAGCTACGGGCGACTAACCTTAGCTGCATGTCTTTGGATTGTGGAAAGAGCGTGAAAATGCACCCACACATGAGGAAAACATACAAGCTTCACTTGGGGAGACGTCAGTCATTCAAATACAGGAACGTCTTGCTGAGAGGCAATTGTGCTAATCACTGAGCCAGTAATACTGCCTTGTGTGTATTTTTACTATCTAGTGTCAAAGGTTTACAGCCTCTTCCTGGATGCTAAAATAGCAGGCATTCAAAAGAGGAGTTTCATGATATTGTGTCTCTGGCATGCATTTAAATTACACTGCAACACATGCAACTTCTGTGCATCTGTTGACAGATGCACAGAAGTTGAGAAAACATTTGGGTCGTTATACTTACCTGCTGTCATTATGAGGTGAAACACAAGCGACCCGATGTCAAACGCTGCATTCTTCACACATGTACACAATTATCACAGTATGTATAGGTGCCACCATGGCACGGTGACTCTCAGATGACAGCTTGTGATATTATGTGAGACCCTAATGAGCAAAATGTCATATTTTTATGTACCACAGATGTTTGATATTTTCACGGTTAGTATCTCGTGGCTCGGAGTCACCTGGCTTTGTGTCTCATTTGTTTTTTTTCTCTCCGGCTCAGGTGTCTTTCTGGGTTCCATTGCTGGAATGCTGCTGCGGCACATATCGCCTCTCCCTCCCGATGTTATTATGATCATCGCCTTCCCTGGAGAGATCCTAATGAGGATGCTGAAGATGCTTATTTTGCCTCTTGTTGTTTCCAGTCTGGTCACAGGTGGGTGAGGTACAGTAGCTGCTGCAAATGTTCTGCACAATTTGTTGACAACTGTCCTGAAATAAGAATGCATGGTGCGACTTGTTGTGCTCCTGGGAGTTGAGCTGCAACAGGAGAGACAAGAAGGTTTTTTTGTTTTTTTGACTTCACATGACCTACGCTTGCAATTTAGTTAGACAACAAAACGACTTGGTTAGGTTTGAAAAAAAAGATCATGGTTTTGTTTTGTTACGTACCTGATGTAACTCACGAGAGTTAGAAATGTCATATAAGTTAATTTGCAGATGTCAGTTAATATCGTCAATGTTTTGTTTTTTCGGTTTCGCACAGGACACGAGCTCCTGTGTCCTGGGTCAAAGTCCCGTGTTTGTTTGACCCATCTACCACCCCAATCTGCTCCATGTGTGGAATTCCTGTTTATACTCTGTCACCTGGCATTTCTCTATGTCATTACATGAGAAAAGCTTAATGTGGGCTGCATCAAAATCCATTTATTAGAGTCCAGCTCTCCAGTTAATGTGATGATGATTTAGTGTTGTACTACTCGAGATCGATAGTACTTGAGATTGGTCTTAACCACTTTTTGAGGGCAACAACATCCCAAAGTCTTGGTCTTGACTCGGACTCGATGTAGGTGGTCTCGTCCCCATCACTAACCTGCACATGTGACATTGAGCTTACCTGTTGCAGTATCACTGCCTCCGAGGTCAGCTAGATGATGCTCTGGGCCACGGCCCACTGGCTGAGGATAGCTGGTCTATAGTACAGTGTGCAGACACATTTACAATGCTGCCCCTCCACAGCATTGAGAGGGCACACAACTTCTATAAAAGCCTTCATTACCAAACTCAATTACCCTCCGTAAACAATTCACAGGTTGAAGAAAGCTGTTGTTCGTTTTGTGCTGAGACATCTAGTCCCTCCACAAGTCAACAGAGACAAAAGGGTTCAGTCACTTGCTGTCACACTGGATGATTAAAACCTGAATTCAAAAGATAAGACCAATTATCTAGCTAAGTGCAATTATGTAATATGTAAAATCACTTCGGAAGCAAATCATATGAAATTCTCTGGGCTAGAATTTGTTTTTGCACAGCCCCCACAGACAAAACACCCGCAGCGTCTCTTATCTAAATGAGGTAGCCTTATGTTTGGAGGCTTCACAGGTCAAATTCTTCAAGGAAATTAGCAGCTGGAAGGACATTAGTAACTGTTTGATGAGGGGAGCTGGTCACCTTCATTGTAAAGAAGTCAATGTCTACTATAGAAGAGATTTTAAATTTGTTGACTAAAACCTTCAGCGGGATCCATGCAACAATATACAGTATATTTAATATTGGACACTTACTTTAGTTTCCTATGTTAACAGGACTAGCTGGTTTAGATGCAAAATCCAGTGGCCGCCTAGGCACCCGGGCCATGGTGTACTACATGTCAACGACGGTGATCGCAGCCGTCCTGGGAGTGGTCCTAGTGCTGCTCATCCATCCCGGGAACCCCAAGCTGAGGGCTAATCTGGGACACGGAAAGAAGAACGACGAGGTGTCAAGTGTGGACGCTTTCTTCGACCTCATCCGAAATCTTTTCCCAGAGAACTTGGTGCAGGCGTGTTTTCAGCAGGTAGGAGTCTCACAGAGGGTTTTCACCCACCACAAGAAGTGTGATTCAGTCATCAGTTTCTCCAACTGTTTTTTCTTTGCCTCTTTTCCAGATCCAGACAGTAACCACCAAAGTACAAGTGCCCACTAACAGAACGAAAGCGCCTCCACATTTCACAGTGAAAAGGTCACTTCAGTTCAAGGGTGGGATGAATGTCCTGGGTAGGTGAAAAGTTTGAAAACACACCACACTGCAGAACCGAAAAGAAATAGCAGTTGTTGAAGAAAAACACAGTTTCTTCTTTTCAGTTACATAATAACTATAGCACATACCACCCCCAATGTTGCACAATCAGACTTTAAATCTGGATCCTGATCTGTGTCAAAATGTATTTAGCGATCTAAAAATGTTCAAAAATACCTTATTTTGAAATAGTTGCCTTCTTGCCAAAAACTAATCAGTTATTCCTTAATTTATGGTTGAACTTCCTACCAAAGCCCAATCTGCTGTCCTATTTTTGAGATATTCTGCAAAGACGTGAGCAAAAAGACAGAGCCAAAAACCAAGCATCATTGGTGGATGCAACATTTCATTGAAATTAATTTAAATTCTACCTTTTACCACCTATATAGTCTAAGTACTATTACTTTTCACTTTTCCCCCCCATATTATTGCAAACACTTATCAGAAAATTTACATTTCTACATATTTTCAATAGGTGACCATCCCTCATTCTAGGATATTGATTTTCGATAACACAAGTTTATCCAGGACTTCTTTTTTTCTGTATTACAGGTTTGATTGGATTCTTTGTGGCTTTTGGAGTTATTATGGGGAAAATGGGAGAAAAGGCCAAACTGATGTTGGAGTTTTTCAACGTCCTGAATGAGATCGTTATGAGGCTTGTTGGTGCGATTATGTGGTAAGTGCTGTCCACGGCAGGCTTCACTCCACATTCAGTGACATTGCCAAACCATTCCCCTAGTTTTCAAAACACTACTAATATACCTGCAGACACACTATATGTATATATCATATAAAAAGTAATCCTAATTACAAACATATCCTGCGTTTACCCTCAGGTATTCCCCTCTTGGTATTGCCTGCCTCATCTGTGGAAAGATCATCTCCATTGCTGACTTGGAGGTGGTTGCGAGGCAGCTGGGGATGTATATGATCACTGTGATAGTGGGTCTCATCATCCATGGCGGCATCTTCCTTCCGCTGATATATTTTGTGATAGTAAAAGAAAATCCCTTCAAGTTCTTCATGGGGATATTCCAAGCTTGGGTCACAGCACTTGGAACAGCATCCAGGTACGAGGAACTTCTGCCTTTGTTTCTGTTTAATATTCCCGGATTTAAACTGTCTGACCCTGGCGAGCACAGCATGACTCTCTAAATCAGGTTTCCTGTCAGGTGTTCTGCATGATTTTGTGAATTCTCTGATTCTGCTTTTCATCCTTTACTTTAAATATTGAATATGAAGTAGTCTTGCAAACAATGGCTTCTCACTTTGCCTTCATGTGGGATATCATTGCTTTACTTGATGTTTTATTAATGACATGGAGGCACTCTTTCCCCTCCTGACGTGACCTCAGCTCTCTCGCGTTCTGGCCTGCTCACAGCTCCATCATCCACGAGAAACACTTCCTAATTATCAGACAAAATACACAAAACAACTGCTGAGTCACAACTGTGCTTTCTCTTTGAGATTCACCCTTAAAGTGAATTCAAACTAGTAAAAGGTTTTGTTTCTTTGGCGAAGTTAAACTAATAAGTCTGTCATTAGTGGACTCATGTCAGCATGAATAGAATTCTAAACAGTATAGAATTTCTTGAAGAGTTCTTTTTTTTCTCCAGGTTTGAAGTGCCAAACTGGGCGCAGAGTTTGCAAACTCAACCTTCACCGCATGCTATTCGTGACTATGATTAAAAGAGCATTTTCTCCCGTTTTATCTGCCGCAGTGCCGGTACCTTGCCTGTCACGTTCCGATGCTTAGAGGAGAACCTGGGCATCGACAAGAGAGTCACACGTTTTGTCCTCCCAGTGGGTGCCACCATCAACATGGACGGCACAGCGCTTTATGAGGCTGTGGCCGCCATCTTTATCGCTCAGATGAATGGGATTGTGCTCGACTGGGGCCAGATTGTTACTGTCAGGTGAGAATGTGGCTGCAGAAGAACACATTGGCAGGGTCAACGTGGTTTTAAATCTGCTTGAGCAAAAGAACTTATTTTAGATTATTTTTTTCCCATAAATATGATGAAACATGCACACAGAAAATGTATTTAAATACAGTCGATCTCATGGATTCTGTTTATTTCACATAACTGACAAAAATTATGTTACCATCATCATGTTTCTTACAATCAATCTCACAGTCAATTGGGTTTTCTTGATTAAAGTTGGTAACCGTAGCCTCATGCGCTTCCTAGTTTGGCTGATTAGACATTTCAAATATTACTTTGTTGTCATTGTCGAAGCCTTGCAGACTTGTGGTTTGTGCTCCTGCTGAGTGAACTTGTCTTCCATTCAGTATGACAGCCACCCTGGCCAGTGTTGGAGCTGCCAGTATCCCCAGTGCCGGACTTGTGACGATGCTTTTGATCCTCACGGCGGTTGGGCTGCCCACTCAGGACATCAGCCTCCTGGTCGCTGTCGACTGGCTGCTGTAAGTTCAACGTCAATACAAATGATATATTCAGAACATACAGAAACAGTCTTGACTTTGGTTTGGACCGCATCATCTCAATAATTTAAAAACACAGTATTACGTACACAGTAATGTAAATGACATTAGAATTCAACCCATCACACTATATTTGTGAGCACATTAACTAACTTTTACTAATTTAATGATCATACATGTATTTAATGTCCCATTTGTTCCCATTCCCATTTATTCTTCCCAGAGCAGCACATGCAATTTGTACAGAGAGGAGCTAAACCACAGTAGTGGAAAAAGGTTGCATCAAAACAGATTTATTTGAATTTGAATGTGCAGATTTTTGTTAGTGTATCTCATTACAGAGTGAGCACTGAGCATGTTCTCTAACATATGTTTTGGGGGAGGAAACTCTGGCTGTCAGGCTTTGATAACTTTTCTGTAGACGTTTTGCTCTCTTTGCTCCCACTCACTGACTCACTGGCATCTCTGGTTAATAATTAACATAACAATGCATTCCATTTGCAAAAAGACAACAAAGTGTTTGCACTTTTTGTCCGTGTTGGCAACGTTGCTGATATTACACAAGCTCATGGTCTCGTTAACCCTAGGGCTGAATGACTCACATAAATGGTTGAAACCCGTTTTTTTGTTTGTTTTTTTAATTAAGCTTTTATTGAGGTTTCACAAAGAAAATGCAGCAACAGAGCAGCACATACACGTCATCAATAATGATATTAATGACAATAACACCGTTGGTAATAATAACAGTAATGTTAGTGATAGTAATACAGGATGAGATGGCAAATGGGTGCATAAAAAAGGAAAGTAAATAAATAAAAACAGGTGTATAACAAGCGGTTGTCTAAAATATTTCTATAGATATTTTTTAGTCCTAAAGAAGCCCTTTTATACTTTTAACAAATTAATTAACCATGAATAACTCATATATTCACACAGCATAATAATACCCTTTTTGTGTCATGAGTAGCTACATATTCTACTGTGTATTGCTGCTCGATATCATTGAAATTCTCTTTTCTTTACTTTATATTGAAATCCAGACCGCTGTTCTTTGTCTTTTCTGTTACTCGCTGCTTAAAATCAAAATTTAAAGAAATATATATATTTAATTAAAACAACAAAAAGAGCATGCTGTGTATTGCCCTTTTTTCTTTCCTTAATCATTTTCCTGTTTCTTTCCTGCCACTTTCCTCTTCAACACGCAGGGATCGTTTCCGCACGTCAGTTAATGTGGTTGGGGACTCCTACGGAGCAGGCATCGTGTACCACCTTTCCAAACACGAGCTTGACTCCTTCGATTCCCAACAGACCCGGATGGAGGACTTTGAGATGGCAAGGAATCAGTCATTCTTTGAAAATAACACCAACCAGAATGTGTACGCTCACCACAACTCAATCTTGATAGACGACTGCAAGGTACATTTCACGTTAACGGACATAGAGACTTGTATGTAGAGAGTCCTCCCCAGCTCTGTGTCTGTGCTCCGTCTTTTTTTGTCTGTGTTTGTGTTTCTTTTCTATGTCACTTCTTATATTGGTGTATTCGTGTCTATGTGAATAGTAAATGTCATATTTTCATTGGAGAAAATGCTTCTTTTTTTTTCTTTTTTTTTAAAGGGTGAAAAAGATAAACATTTCTCTATTTATTTATTTACCTGTTAATCATATGAAAAAGCAGTTTTTGTGATACCAGGTTCATCAAAATCAAGATTTGTTCTTTTTTGTATTATACTTTTTTTTTTATCATCTACAAAAACACTGTTTTACTCTCATGAAAACCAAATGAAAGTGTTTCTTTTTAAGCATCAGCATTCCCTAATGCGTTGTCTTGTACCTGATTTGACTTGTGTTTTGTTGTGGTATGTCTTGATTTTTATTAAGAAACTGTTCTTTTTTTTTTTGTCTGCTTAATTGGACATGTATTTGTGGCAGCCCTGACCAAATTACAGTTTTCGATCATTGGCCATTTTTTGAAAAAAAAAAAAATTTCTATCCAGTGGTATACATAAAGACTGCTGTTTCACCATGTCTTGTCCAAAGTGATGCATATCTTCATGAAATGCCTATCAAAGATCCTTTCCTATCAATACTGTAGTAAGCTTTCGAAACAAATAAGAGCAGAATTGTTGTTATTAGATAATATCACTCATACGGTATTGGTACAGTAAATTTGTCGATCATTGTCTGTATGATGCAACTTTGTGTCTGATGCCAAAGTTGCATATTGATTATTTCAGTATTGTAATTCGGTTGGGCAGAGAAGCCATTAAATACATGGCCAACTATAAACATATTAACTATAATTATTCTTGTTTTCATATAATCTTAGAACTGACAAACACACCAAGATGTGAACAGCATCATTGCATCAGTGTATGAGCTGACGTGTATTTCAATGTTGGAAATTCACACATCAACTCCGCCCCAAGATCAATGGCCTGAATGTAATGCATCAATGGCTTCTCTGCTCCCAACCGCTGACGGTTTGTAAATGACGGTGCCTTGGCCCCAAAGTTAGATGTTCTTAATAACTGCTTACAGGTCACGATGGGCAAAAATGGCAAGACTGCAGAGTTCTCTCTTGTTGAGGAGGAACCATGGAAATGCGAGTAAAGCAGATCCAGATGCTGCTGCGCCTTACCCTGAGTTCCAACAGCTTTTTCTTTCTGCCGACACAACTATAAAAAAAAAAAAACCTCAATAAAAAAAAAGAAAATACAAAAAGAAGGAGAAAAAAAAAAGTGAGAGTTAGCAGAGTCAACCATACTGCAAGAACAAACAGTTGACCAGTCTTTTAGTTATCCATACGGATAGCTACTGGAGCCAACTGCAGATGGCTCACCTGCTTGTATTAGATCCTGCATTTGCACGAACTAGACACAAACTGCAACGAACTGGTGCATTTCATGCACTTTGTACAGAAGAATAAATCATCGGTTGACAACACTCAGGGCCTTACTTGGTGCTGCTGCAAGCTTCTTGTTCTGTCAACAAACGAATTCTTCTACTCTGTGCAACATCTGATTTTTCTTTTGTATTGTATTTTCTTTGTAGCTGAAAGGGCAGAGAGATGACGGTTGGATTATGGCCTTGCCAGTTAAATTTAATTCAAGGATTAAGTGAGAGATAATATGAAAGCTGGTGTAAATCGACTCAAATGAACAAAATCATCTTATTGGAGTTTGACAGATATTACTGAATGGTAGCCACGATCAGTGGTTTTGTGAAGTCCATGAACACCAAAGGCTCAAAATGGTTTATGAAAAGAGAACACGGACTGAATGAAACGGTGCTTTGTGTGGCATTATGACGTAAATGCAGGATAGTTAAACACTGCATTACCTTTGACTGTTTGACTTATGGGATTACATCCTGATGTCGCACACATGGTCAAGCCTAAGAAGCAAAGCTTAGGACTTAGACCATAAGAGGAACACATGTGCCCTCTAAATGTGGCAACAAACAGTACAGGGTGTGTTGCAGAGAGCCGTAAAGCAGAAAATAGAGTATGTGAAGGGTGCCCTCCTAGTTATTTATTTATTGATTATTTTTTGTATATATGTTCTTTATGATTGAAGCACTGATTTTCTGTTTGTAGTAAAAAAAAAAAAAAATACGCCTGTGTACTGGATTTTATGTGTGTTTCTGAGAGCAAGAGAGAAAGTTAAACAAAGAAAGAAAGTTGGAGGTTCAACCAGAGAGAATAAAGGTGGGGTGGGTGTCTCTCAAACTCTCAAACAGGCCAGTGCATTGCTGTTTTATTTCAAACTGTTTATTTCTTTGCTATATGACAACCTTGCCTTGACGATGTCAACTGCAGAGTGCAGTCAGTGTGATGACTCACACATTTCTGGATTAAAGTTACCCACTATTCATTTCAATAGAATATTGGGACTTACATTTTAGTAGAAGAAGTAAAGCTTCCAGCTTTACACACTCAATGCGAGGACAGCTGGGCCCTCCTGTAATTACATGTGGAGTTAATTGGCTATGGTCACGTCTGTTTAGCAAGTGCGCACTTAATTCTGCTTCCAGCCCTAGCATAAATGTGAAGCCATAGCAACAAGATCATTGGATGTTGGCTGAGTATGAACATGTTTTTGAGTTCAACTCTGTCGAAACTCAAACCTAGATGACAACGGGTTAGTTCTCTTTTCATATAAGGGACAGCTTACATATTCACGTTTAAAGTGCCTCCTTGCACTTTGTGTACATACTCTCTTTAGGTGAAGTGTATAAATCAAATGTATAGAATTTGACATTTTATGTAATCTATCAGAATTGTTTTTGCCATGCTAAAGGTTTCTATAAAGACTATAACTATATATATATATATATATACTGTATATATGTAAGAATGTTTCCTGTCAGGCCAATAGTTGTCTCAATAGGTTGTGAATTTAGGGATATTTATTTACAAACAATGCATTCAATTTCTATTTGTAAGAGAAACTACTGAGATCCAAATGCTTGTCAGAGAAGGAAGCCCAATATTTTTCACTTGTTTAATGAGTGAATGTTATTATAGTGGCACGTAGCGGTGTGGACCCCTCATATCACCCTCCCATACGGTGGCCGCTAAAAACACAAAAGCCAGTGTTTTGGTTTTGTGATTTTCAAACTCTCCAAAGTCAAAGACCCCTAAACTGCCACAAATTAGACCACCATTTGACCCACGGACCCCCATCTGATTAAGAATTTTGCCTTTAGATATTTTATCACAAAAAGTGTATGAAACCCACAACCCATGATGAGTTTTTGCTGGGGACGCCCTAGAACCCCCTCAAGGACCCCTGGGGCTCCCCAGACTCCACATTGAGAACCACTGCTGTAGAAACTTGGTAGTGCAACATGGCGGGCTCCCTATGTTGATATATCATTCTAAGGTCATTATCAGGTGATTATACACTAATAAAAACATAATTATGAACATTATATTTCACTTCTGCCCCTAAAACCTTCACACTGGACCGGAAATTTGATGTGCGTGAAACATTGGCGTTGGCAGCTACAGTATGTCTACATGTTGTCCTCTGCAAACCATTAAGTGTTTGGCTCAAGCAACCGCCAAACACTTGATGACTTGCCATCTAGTGTTTGGCGGTGCCAACACTAGAAGAGTCTCTCAGAATACCCTCATTTATGCGTAAACCCCATTATCTATTCATTAGATCACTTTTCTATCTATTTCATTTGTTACTGAGCCTTGATTACATAAGAATATGTCCTTAGTCAACTGGCCTAGTGTAGCAAGTGTTTTCTATGAACGTGAAATTGTAAAATCTTTAGATAATAAAACTTATATTTTCTATCTTTCTTTTTGAAAGCACATATCGGTCCAAGAATGTGTTCAACATTTCCTCTGTGTCTGACATTCATTGCAATACAAAACTCCTTTTGACTTTGACTGACTGCAGGCAAGCAGGATTGTATCCACTCGTACTATATAAACTATAACAGTGCGCGGAAATATTTGTCAGGCAAATGGACTGAAAGTGCGTAAATGTTTTAATACTTGTGTGTAAATATGAATGGAAACAAATAAATGTTTATTGCTGAGCTGCCCTTGTGTTTATTTCTCAGAGCCGGGTGGAGGTGATACAACATGAACATTGAGTAAGTGCATGTTGCGGCAGCTGAAATGCTGTGTAGGTTGTCGAGAGAAGCTCATGAGCTAGTGGGCTGAGCATTGTTCAGTACAGAGCTTCCACAATGAATGTGGGGAAAACAGAGCAGCTTAATATAAGTTACAATTCAAAACACAGTCTTCAATAATAACATTACATAAAGATTTTAAATCATATCACAAAAAGACTTTTTCACCAGACGGGACTTTGTCTTGTGTCCACTAACAGACATGTTAGTTTGAAACAAAAAAAAAAACATTATTTACAATGTAAAAATAGGAAATTAAACACTATACAGACTTTTCAGCGTTGTTTGAAATAAATGGCATTCGTGCATCTTACCTGGTCACTACAATTAATGAAAGAGTTGATATGACAACATCGACCATTGTTCGTGTCAAGGTAAAGAAGGTTAAGATATGACAAGGGTCTTGAAAGTCAGATGGAAAAACCAGACCATGATACTGGCTCAGACTGGGCCCAGAGCTGTGAAAGTCCACAGAAACCGTTAGTCCTGTGGTTCTGTGATGAGTGTCAAGCCTCCACGGGTCTCCTTCTGAACCTCATTGCGATGAATAGTTCTCTGGAAGCTCGTCAAGGGGAACGACTGTGTACTCAGCCGCCTGTCCATTCTCCGTGGGGTGGTCTTTGTGCAGGAAAGTCTCCATCTCTAGCTCCCTCTGCTGGCTTGAGGAGTTAGCTTTGGCCTCTGGCTGGGATGCTTGCTTTGGTCCATTCCACCTGCGCAGTAAGATTAGGTGAGAATTTATTTCTATGCTCACAATAGTTGCAGTTAACAATAATGTTATGTATGGCTGATATTTAAATCTCACTTGTCTCTGGTAGCGATGGCAACGCAGAGCATCACCAGTGCTGCAACACCAACAATAAAAGCAACGATGATGATCCAACCTGCAGATATGGGAAAGGAGTTAATAAGGTGGTGTGTCTTAAGTGAGAGTTTAATCATCCAGAAATTTGGTTTATTACATGCATTTTTTCTGCACTCACCTGGTGTACTTTCTCCTGTGCTCTGGGGTACAGGCTCCACTTTCTGTGGTTCTTGAACTAAGAAAAGAAAATGACAAAAAACGATGAAGACAATATAATAGTGATTGTAGGCATAACTATTGGGTCAGTTATAGTTTTCTCACCTGTATTTTGTCTTGGAACATTCAAAACTGGGTCTGATTCTGAGCCTGATCCTTCACGTTCTTCAATCAGTCGTGGAGCCATTTCTCTGCTTACAGCAGCCTTGGTGGTTGACGATGCAGTGCTAGTTTCTGTGGTGGAGATAGAGGTCATACTGGAGCTTGTAGGGTACTGGTGAATTATCTTTCCATCTCCAGCTCCAGACCCTAAATCATCAGAGCTGGAGCCCTCAATGTCTCTTGGCAACACTTTGGAGGTAGAGCTCTGAGCATGTGAAACACTCTGAGTTGTGGTTGCATAGCGTTTACTTCCATGCTGGAGGAAGACGGACGTCGTGAACTTGTCATTGGTGTCCCCACTTCCCTCAATCATGTCACTCTCTTTGGACTCCGAGGATGACTGCTGGAAGCTCTGGGTATGTGAAATACTCTGAGTTGTGGTTGCATAGGGTTTACTTCCATGCTGGGGGAAAACGGACGTCGTGAACTTGTCATTGGTGTCCCCACTTCCCTCAATCATGTCACTCTCTTTGGACTCCGAGGATGGCTGCTGGAAGCTCTGGGCATGTGAAATACTCTGAGTTGTGGTTGCATAGGGTTTACTTCCATGCTGGGGGAAAACGGACGTCGTGAACTTGTCATTGGTGTCCCCACTTCCCTCAATCATGTCGCTCTCTTTGGACTCAGAGGACGGCTGCTGGGATGCTTGAACGGTCCCGGTTCTTTTGGGTGATTCAGTAGTGAGCGAATTTAGAAAAAGGTGATCGATGAGGTACCCGTCCGTCACGGCCTCTCGGTAAACCTCATCCTGTGTCACAACTAGGACAAAGAGAGATGGAAAAATCCACAGGTCATCCTAAGTGTTTACCTCCCAGCCCTCACATGAACAGAAAGGAAAGTTACCGAGCTTCTCAAAATTACCACACAGGGCTTATGTGCTTTGCCCCAAATTCTTGTACAAACTTGTGTTGTGGTCCTCTTTGATGAGGTGTGGTGAGAAACAGTAATGATTAACCTGGATGACTAATAGTCTATTAGTGATCTAACAAAAGAGAGGCAGCCTCATCAAAGCATCAGATTGAATAAGAGCTTACTGCACTTCTGACACGCCCGTTACAACAGAGTAAACCATAACTGTTCTTTTTCTCTGTTTTAGTTGGAAGGAGGCCATAGATTTTGTGCTGTTAAGAAGGAGGAAGTAAAAGGACAAATTAGGCAATGTGCTTAGTCATATAATTCATGCGATCTTTTCTTGTTAAAATTAATTTTTTTAACTCCCTGCATAATAATAATAATAATTATTATTATAAATATCAGTATCTTAATGGTGCTGATTCTTATTTGGCATATTACCATAATCAGTGGTGAAAAACAAAGCATTAATGCATGCTCAAGTACTGTACTTGAGGGTCTTGTCCTTGGGTATTTCCATTTAATGCTACTTTGTACGTCTACTTCACTACATGTCAGTAAAAAAAAATATTGTGCCCTCTCCTCCGGCCATGGCTCAGGAGGTAGAGCAGTTGTCCACTGATCAGAGAGGTTGTGGTTCAATCCCTGATGCCTGCAGTCTGCATGTGAAAGTGTCCTTGGGGAATATACTGAAATTGCATCTGTGCGTGAATGGTTACTGCTCCTGTGGCATCTTGCATTGTAGTCTCTACCACCAGCGCATGAATGTGTTTAAAGGGAATGCTGACTTGTGTTGTAAGCACTTTAAATGGTCAGTAAGACAAGAAAAGTGCAATATAAATGCAGCCCATTTACCTGATAGCTGTAGCTATACTACTTACTTAGCTATTATCTATGAGTTCAGCTGTCTATGAGATGTGCACAGTTCCATCAAAGAAAGATTTCCCCAAAAACTTCTCAGATGTTTGTTTTTTTTAAAATCAGTGTTAAGTGATGACCATAATAAGCAAAAAATTCTTAAATCTCAAGTCATAAAAGGGTTGTTTGTTTTTTTTAAGTTAATGAAGAAGGGCATTAAAATGCCTAAGAATCAAATTACACATTTTCACTCTCCAATTCCGCCCAGTCATGTTCAGCTCTTTGCTGATCTTTGGTTTCATCTTACACAAGAAGTACGCATTAATGCACCTCCTGGAGCAGCACAGGACATTTTACAATGATCTCTGTGTGTAATCTGGCGGTGCCAGTGAAACCTGAATGAAATACTACTCTGGTATTCCTACAGAAATAGTTAGGCCTGAGACATAAAGAGCATAGGTGGCGGCGGGGGAAGTGCTGACTCAAGGGGTGAGAAAAAGGACACCAATGCGAATTATTACAATTTCTGAGGTCTGTATAGAAGAATTAATGTATTTTTCAGTCTGCAAAAGTCATGACTATGGCCTCCTGAGTCTTGAGGTGGAAGAATGTAATTTTTCCAAAGAATTTCATTCACACCAGTGAATATCTCATATCTCATATCTCTCATATACAATACCTTGTATTTGGTTCTTAATTTTACAGTTTAATCCTCAAAGGCAACATCACACGGCAATCGCACTCATCTAAAATAGAGAGTGTTGGTTTAGGAGAGATACACTGTGAAAAGCAGATTAATTAAGAAAAAAATGACTTTCACTTACTATTAGCAGGTGTTGAGTGGAGAACAGCAAGGAGTCCAAGGATAACCCCAAAAAGAAGATTCCTCATCTTCATACCAGAAACCTGTGATGGGGCCATAGACTGACCTAGATAACTGTTGGCGTGTCGGGAACTATTTGAAGCAACTGAGACTGAAAATTTGAAGCAGATGAATCATGCCGTTGCCTTTTATACACAGCAGCAGGTAGGTGTTACATTCGGACAACAATGACTGGTGACACACAAACACACACAAGAGGGCTGGCACACCTGTGAACACACCCTCTCCCTCACACACTTTCTCACACTCCCTTCAGTCCCTTATAATACAAAATAAAAGGACAACAAACACCAATTGTGAAGCTAAATTATATGAAGAAGCAGCAAAGAGCCTCTTCCATATCGTTTTACTTAGATACACATTATAAGAGACCACACTCGGG
>JBBPCS010000130.1:9620508-9637697 GCA_037974645.1 Hollardia meadi
TCTATCTATCTATCTATCTATCTATCTATCTATCTATCTATCTATCTATCTATCTATCTATCTATCTATCTATAACTGAAGTTAGTGTGCTAACCAGCTAGCTATTTAACAGCTAGGCTATTGTTACTGGTTACTTTTTCAGCGTTTTTTTTTTTCATTCACAATAATGTACATAAAATAAAATATGATGTATAACTAGATCCAACAACAGCAAGTATAAAGAGCTTGTTCAATGCTCAAACATTTAATTATCACTTACATGTCAATTCATAACACTAATCAAAAATTCTAATATTATAGGCATGGACCATTCTGCATACGGCTATAGGTTCTTTTAATATTAATCAGGCCTACTTCTGCACTTTTAATATTTAAATACACCATTTATATTTGTAATGGTGTATTTCTACAGAATGGAATAGCCTCTTTTTCTTAGATCTCAATACTTCTTCCATCACAGATAATAAACTCGTATATGTGAATGTATGTTTGAGAAAGACAGGTTTGCTAGCACAGACGGCATGTATCCGTTTGGACGTCGCACATTGATGACGTTTGGGTGTGCGTCTATGAGCAGCAACGCTAGCTGTTTTGGATATCGTGTATTTCGACCCCAGACTGTTTTTACAGCATAAGAAAGGTAAGCTGTTATGCCATGTATGCATGTTTACTGGTCTCACGAGTGGAGGTCAAACTGCCGCAGTCATGCCGCAACACAACGGGTTTGCTCGCTAAATGAAACTATTTTCTAAGTTAGTCTAACTGCTGGAGGTTAGCCTTAGCTGTTAGGTTAAAACTGAGGCAACGTTAGCACCAACTGCGCAGAGCTTTACTTTGTATTTTATAATCTTTGAGGTATAACCACGTAAACGTTTTCATGCTACAAAACTGAGACAGTATGCTACAATTAATGAGACTACTGGTTTGATATGCCGGATTTGACATTATTTTGGGAAGCGAGTGACTTCTCAAACTTGTAGCTGGAGTACTCTAGCTAACTTAGTTACCTAACGTTAGTTGACTAAAACATCTAGATAGCTATATGTTCTCCTTTAGTCAAAGGCAAAAGGTACTAGGAAACTGGTTATATTTTAATTGGGTCAGTTTTATATGCATAGCCAGTCACCACATCCGAAATTTTAGCTTTGTTTGGTTAAATCTAAAGCAATTGCATACATTGCCAATTTCTGTTTCTCTCATGTACGATAGGGGAATTGTTTGCCAAATGATAAGATTAACAAAACGTGACATGTGTCTGTTTATTGAGCTGAGTGGAGTATCATAGTCTAGTTTGTTATGCAATGTTTTCATTCTGACATACTTGAGTAGATTCTCATTCATCCAGGTCATAGGCATTCTAAACACTTTAATTCTAACCCAGCACCAAGGCTACAGCAAATGATTTCACTGATCAGCACACAACTTGAAACAGAGAGCCACTTGATGACATGTAATGACCCAATGTAATCTTCCATTGCAATAAAATGTGCATATATAGTCCTCAGTGCTCATTTAGGTATTATGCATGCTGACGTACTGAATTTCCAGAGCAGCTACAACAGACAGTCTTATAACATAAGAAACAGTTGGATCAGATTTCAGTTGGATAAAAGAAGCTGATACAGTAAACACCCTCAGCAAGTCAAAGGGAAAAGGTAAGGCAAGGCATAGCACATTTCAACAACAAGGCAATTCAAAGTGCTTTACATAAAACAGGTAAAAGAAGCTTTTCATTAGTGTAGTGATTGTATGTCCTTTATTGATGGTACGTCTTTGTAAAATGCATGTGAAATGCAAACTTTGCCTACCAGAAGTAAACGACAAAAGTGCCAGTAAATAAATATAATATAATTATCGTGTAGTTCATCTTATCATATTTTCTTTTTCATTCATGTCAGGACTGCAACCAACCATTATTTCCATAATTGATTAATCTGCTTATTCACTTCAGTTAAAAATTTGATCTATGAAATGTCAGAAAATGGTGAAATATGTCACAATTAACGTCCTTGAAGCTCATGGTGATTACTCTTTTGATACTCAAGAATTAACTGGGGCAAGTGGCATCTTGTATTGAATACATGAGCCACAAACTGGGGTAAGAGTGTAACGTAAGGACTGCAACTTAGCCAACTAAAACATCTAGCTGTATGGTTTCCCCTCAAATGACAGAGGTGATATTTCGGTAGGGTCTTTATTTTGTTTGGCAGTAAATCTTGAATCTTATAGTTTTAGCGGGGGGGTTTTGTGAAGCTTGAAACAATGCACTCTTTGTACATGCCTATGTTTGCTAAACATGACTGCAAAAAATAAGATCAACAAATAATTAAGTTAGCTGCAGAAACAGGTTACATGTTTATTTAACTGAATGCAGTATCTTACATTTAATCACAGATGCCAGTTTTAGAATGCAATTTTCTGATGTAATACATTTTCATTTCGGCGCAGCAGTTGATTTCACTGAACAGCTTCCAAAGCAACAACAACAGAGTTATTTACAGGAAACAGACTAGTTGTTAAAAAAAACAAAAACAAATCAAGACGTTGTAAATCATCCTCAACCGCGACCAACTGAAAAGTGGCTTCTCATTAGAGCAACTTTCTTTAAATCTAGTCATCTGGGTCTGTTTTATATGTTATACATTTGAGGTGAAATGCAAACTTTTCTCACCAGAAGTGAAGAAGCCAGTCACATTTTCCTAAAACCCAAAGTGACTTCTTCAAATTGCTTGTTTTGTCCAACCACCAGGCCAAAACATAAAGATATTATAAACAGTGTCAAGTAAGATGGAAGATTTAAAGGTGCAACTTGTAATTACCATCCACATGCTCCAAACAACTAGGGGGCAGTGTTTCACCCCTTCTTAATGTGTATTTTCTGGCCACATGCTCCAAACGCACCACCCCACTTCCTCAATGTTTACAATGAATCTGCGCCATGGAGTCGTCAAGTTTGCAACTTTTGTTTTTTTTTTGGGGTAGAAGCCAGAGCTACTCCTTGTTCATACCTTGTGAAGAAATTCATGATTTACCAGTTGAAGCAATGACACTGTTCTTGGTTGTGTACATTGAGACACGCGGAATAAACAATGCAATGTCCTCAAAAATGTATAGCAAACGTTTCAAACCTCAGATCCAGACTCATCTCATAACACTAATGTCAAGTGAAATATTGGCTGAATCTTACAAATTGCCCCTTTTTAAAATGCCTAAATCAAAACAAAACAAACAAAGACAGTGAAAGACAATACATAATGTTACTTGTATTTACTTTTTATGTATGTATTTACCACCATGTGAAATGAAAAACATGTTAAAAGGACAATTACTTAGCTTTTTGTCTTCAATAACTGAATTAATGGTTTTCCACTGTTTATTTTCTGTTCTACATGAAAAGTGAATGACACAGAAAAGAAAATTGAAAAAGTATGTTGCATAACATCTCTACTTACGATGAATGCACAAATGTAAAACTTCATTCCAGTTAAAGAAATAACTTCCATGTAAAAAAAAAAAAAGGATGCTCTTTTAGGTCTTGTAATCCAACTGTTTTCTGAAATTTAGCATTATGCTGTGTTGTCAGAACAAAAATGACAGATAACTATCAGCAGTAATAATGTCTGCAAAATTCATCCATCCTGTAGTGTGAAATTCAACCTTCCAGGCCAACAGACATCGATTAACATTAGCCTATCCTCCAGTAAATTAGTCAGTGTTTACTGTAAGCTAACACACGTTAATAGACTAATTGGCTGTCAACACTTCCTGCTAATTTGCCAAGAGAATCCCTATAAATGTCTGTCTGTAGAGCTTGCTGCAGCACAATCCATTAAAACGGCAGACAGTCAATCACAAATGCAACCGATGCTAGTTTCCCTGCAGCCAGACAGCCCACAGGAAACTGTTTTCATGTGAAAGGCTGTCTGTCGTAGTGGATGATAAGGGGCCTCATTGATAAAACAGACTTACGATCAGTTTTGATCTTAAGAAAACCAGAAAACCATGTATAAGTAGTTATTTATAAAGTTTGGATCTTATCTCTAAGCAAGGGCTAGACTTCACGCACATGATTTTTATGCTGGTTATGTAGGGGTATCGCAGTTTCGGATGCATATGCGTCCAAGCCTATGGTGAACTTTACATGAGCTTTATGAACAATGTTATTGGAATTATCAATTAAAGGTGTGAGGTATTAGCAGACCTTCAGTCATTATTTTGGACACACTGCATCACTTAATCATTTCATATTAAATTCTTAAGCAAGATCATTTCTTTTTAATATCAGCCTCAGTTCTCTCTTTCTTCCCCACCTTGTTCACTGCAAAAGCGACACACTCTGAAGCTGTGTTTTTGGCTTTGTCAACCCAATATTTAGTCCACCAAATAAGGCTTCAGTGTCCTCTACTATCGCTGTGATCTCGTCTTCCCAAAAGTTTAATTTTCTCTTTTGGTCCATGGCTATTCCAGGCTAACCCCTCATTTGTGCATTTGGCATTATATTAGGGGAAATCGCATGGCAGGTGACAATTCTGAGCTGATTCGATATTCATAGATGACAGGTGTGTAAGTTACAAATAGAAAGGATTCATAGAGCCTGTTAAAGCAAGGTTTTTTATACTCAGCATCTTTTATTAATTGAATGTAAGCACACCATTGGAAATGGTCTCAAGGCTTAAGTTCACGTGTAAATCTAAGAACTTTTCTTTTTTTTAAAAAATGAGGCCGAAGGTGTGATTAGATAGTTTATTTATATTGTCATTGACAGTGTCCTTATTTCAACAAGTCTAACACATACTCATGGAAACTAAGTGCTTTAGTAGTGGCACGTCTGTGCAGGTCTAAACATGTGCACTGTATTTCACTTTAAGTCTTTGGTTCGTTTGAATTTAGGCAATTGCAATCTTCCGTAGGATAATTTGTCCTATTATTTTTTGACACCCTATTCACAGCAAAATGGAAAAACAACTTTTTTCAGATGTGGCTATGTATTTAACAATCAATTCCAAATAGGTACTTATTTATTAACTTGTATCTTAATGACAAAAATGTTGTTACTTTTACTTTGTTAAAAAAATCAAATTTGAAGGGTTTTTCATTGTGTAAGAATTGGTATTAATAGACATTTAAATCAATAGTGCATCTGAGATTTTGCAGTAGCGCTGCCTATCTGCCCTTCCATCTGAAGAAACTGTGGCTTCTCCCTAACTGACGTGTGGGAGGAAGAGGAAGGAGAGGAATTGATGAGAACAATAAATCAGTTCTCGCTTATTCTTCACAGCTTTATTTCAACAGTATCCAGTTTCAACAGCGAGTAAATCAAAATAAGGAAGTAAGACGCTGACAGAATGCTGTGACTTAAGAGCACTAAGCCTGTCTCTTATGACACCAAAATCAATGTTAGTGCAACCATTTCCCAGACATCTTCTCTTGGCATTGTGAATTGTCTCTAAATGTGGTCAATTATGTCCTCACAGGAGATGTCAGCTCTGTGTGGCACCAGCAATGGCTGCCAAGATGAAGGTCAAGAGGCCACAGAGAAACAGGCAAGCATAACATGACGGATAAACCTTTTGAACTGCATTTATATAAATGATGCAATGGAACTACACCTGAACACATGTCTGTCCTGTCCTAGTGTTGCATGACTCAAAACAGAACTGGGATAAAAAAAAATAAGTGCATATACAAAGTGTTTATCTAGCTGGTGATGTTCTGTGTTTTTTTTTTGGTTTTTTTATTATTATCAACAAATCCCAGGAAAAGATCAAAACCAACAATGTGACAGTCCGTCTCTCAATACTTTGTGACTGCCCTACCCTTTCCCCAGCAAACAGCCTTAAGCCCATTAGTTCCTACTGAACACAGAAGTCTTTCAAAACGAGTCTGAAATATACAGTTAAAAAAGACTCAGTAACTTTTTTTTTTAGCAAATGTTACTCAAACTGGAATAACAAATGTTTTTGTTCTGGACCATTTTCAGCTATGGATAAATAAACATTTGGTGCTCTAGTGAGTATTTAAGGCAGAAGGGTGGTGTGAGTGGAATCGAGCCAAACTAAACTATCGCGTGTGAGTTCACGGCAGTCAAGGAACATGCCACCACTTGATGTGTTAAATAGTTTTTGGACAACAATAGAGTGAAGTTTAACTTGAGCTATGATGGTTTGATTAACCGCTCTATGTTTGTGACAGGAAATGGAGCATCCGCGTGTACTCATCCCTGAGTTATGCCGACTCTTCTACCAGCTGGGATGGGTGACAGGGACAGGCGGAGGGATCAGTTTGAAACGAGGGTTTGTATGTAAATACAATGTCTTGCAGAGTACTGTGAACTGTGACTATCCCAACTTAAAGGCGGATAAAACTGAATTCACTTGTTGTCCTTGATTTAACTTTTTCTCTTTGCTTATCTTTGATATATCTTTGAAAAACATGCCAAAAGTTTGATTCTGTTGTGGAGATTTTTCATAACATTTGTATATGGACAAAAGTGCAAGGAGGCTGATGTAAGGTCAGTCATTGATTCTGACAATGTGCGCAAATCTAGGGTGAGGATAGTTAAGATGACAGTTTGACCGTAATGGATCATAATTCAAACTGAAGGCTTTGACAGGTTATTACAAACATCTTTGAACTCTACCACCCATTAGTAAATCTCTTTTTGAAATGGGGAATGGCAGACATTTTTTAAGACAACTGGGGACGATGATGAAACCTCAGATGAAACCAAAAAAGGATTTACTTCCACTCCGTGTGTGATAGAATAAACATTCCAACTCTAACATGATTCATGGGAGAATTTCCTTTCATCTTGTTAGATTATTATCCCTTTAGATTCAGATAGAAAATAAGCAGTTCTAAGCTCCACTGCAGTGTTTTACTTCTTAAACTGGGATGTGTGTTTAACAGAATAATAATAATATTTTTAAACTGTAGAAAAGTAGAAAAAAATAACATGGGATATTTGAAGCTCCCAGTCTGTGGCCCCATCATCTACATGGTCTAATAAATCAAAGCTATTCAGATTCATCCATATTGTGGCTGTTTTACAAAATCTGTTTTATTTAAACAAAGCCACTTACTCTTAATGAAATCAGATTAAAATATGTAATACATGAAGCAATCTGAATAGACGGTAGTGTTGTCAGTCTACTACACAGTTGTTCAACAAAATTCAAATAGATGTATTTTTATTTCCCATGTGTGCAGCTCTGAATTTTAGGTTTTGAAGCCTGTTTTTTTTTTTTTTTCACAGTATCTTTGGTTCGATTTAGAAATGACTCAGAACCTGAGGCGGTCTCTACCAAACCTTGCACCAAAAAATCAATAAGCAACTCTTTTATCTGCTGTGTTTGTTGTTAGATAAAGACAATGGCTTTATCCGATACATTCGTTTGGGAAACACTAAGGCTCTCAATATTTTTAGCATGATGAGGCTGTGTGTTTAGCACTGGAAACCAGCTAATTTCTTTCATATTCATCTCAGACTTGTATTCCATTAGGTTTCTTGGTTAAGGTTCAAACAATGATTCATCTCTTGGTTAGAGAAATTACGCTTCATTTAGTCATTGAAACATTATTTAAATTGCACGTTTGCAATGTGCTTCAAGTAAATGGAACAATGGAGACACAAACAGTTTTAACCTAAAAATGATTACTTTAGCAATAACTGCAAAAGATTTATGGAAAACTGTTGCAAATGTTTCAAGAAAAAGCTGCATTGAGTATTTCTTTAACATGTTGTTGTATCCATAATTTTTTAACTTACCACATAACACCATAACATTTTGACATAGAGACAAAGAGGCCAGCTATTTGTGTGCAAGGCCATGATCTCCATTATGGTATGACAAACTTACTCCTGGGATCACTATTTCAAGAACTACTTTACTGTCCTCATACTTGATATTAATACAAACCATATTGTTTGTTGTGTAACTCATAGAGAGCAGATCTACATCGCACCATCAGGTGTCCAGAAAGAGAGAATACAGGTGAGCAGGTTCTAATCAGTGAAATGTTGTTCTGCTTAGTACAAAAAAATCAGGGTCGCTGTGATTGAGCAGTAAGTGCTTGTGTTTTACGTTTTAAATCATTCCTTTCCAATGTTTGTGTTTCTCAGCCAGAAGACATGTTTGTGTGTGATGTGGAGGAGAGGGACATCAGCTGTCCACCTGCCTGGAAGAAGTTAAAGAAGAGCCAGTGTACACCGCTTTTTATGAATGCCTACACAATGAGAGGTGAGTCCTTTAAATGCATTCATATGCACACGAGCAATGATCTTTTTCATTAAGTAAGTTATGTACTCGTTGTGTGTTTGTCAGGGTCCAATCCACAGTGTACTACAACACAAATAAAAAATGGGAAAACAGCAAAAAAAAAAAACTTTTCAAATTTGAAAGGTGAATTAAATTGCAATAATTGGATGCATGTTCCTGAATGTTGTGATTATGTTCACGTTAAGGTATAACGGTGTTTCATCATTAGAAATGACGTAATAAATAGCCATGGAAACTAAATTGTAAAATCATCTGACTCCAAATTGTTTCCTTGTGTTCTTTCTTTTTTTAAACAATTACATGTTACAACACATTTTACTCTATAAACATGTGGTCTTAAATGTGGAAGCTGTGGTTTGTTAAAATATTGCTTTTACAAAGAAACAGACAATGTTACACTCATGAGATACAGTTGTTGACTAAAGGCATTTGGAATTAAAGGTCCACATTTTAATGAAATACCGCACCCCAACATGATGATTCTTGTATCAATCACTCATCCCTCCATCCTGGAGTGCCAGGTGAAACTTTTTGTTTTATTTAATTTCCCTCTAAAACTAGAACCATTACTAACACAATGCACATTGATGTCTAAACATCATCTTTGCTAAAATACAGGGGCACAGGCAGTTATACACACCCACTCCAAGGCTGCTGTCATGGCAACTCTGCTGTATCCTGGCAAAGAGTTCAGAATAACGCACCAGGAGATGATCAAGGGGATTCGTAAGGGCACCTCAGGCACCAACCATCGGTATGTAATCAAGCAGCAAGGATTAGTGAGGTCCAAAGAGTTTCGTAAAAAACTTTTTTTGGGAGTTTTGTAAAGTCTTAGTTATGAAAGTATCTGGCACTCATAGTAGAGATCATAGCTGCAAACTTGCTGTTTTGAATGACGCATATGGAAGATCCAAAGAGTGTCCGCACTCCACCTGGGCAGGCAAGCTTAAGGCAGGATCCTGCTCGACCTCGTGTTTGTATTGAAACTGTTTTCAGTTGCCGTAAATTAAAATGTTGCTGTTTACTTGAGCTTCAGTAATGTATCCAGCGTAGGGAACTACAGCCTCATATCCTACTTGAACCCTCCTTGCATATTTAAAAAATGCAACAGCACAACATATTAACTAGAAGCACTTGCTGTATGAAATGTGGATGGAGCTTCTGGGTCTGTAGTGTCTTAAACCTGCATTCTTTCTAATGGCCAGCAAGGGGCAACTCCACTTGTTTCAAAAATGAGTATCATTGTGTGTAAGCTTATGAGAAAATGACCCCACTTCTCACTTGATTTATTACCTCAGTAAATAGTTTCCTAATAAGTTAATGGTCTCAGTCACTAGTTTCAAATCTTCCTCAATACAGCGCAATGTTCATTTTGTAAATTATTTTCCCATTTGGAATGAAATAGATGATAAAGAAGGGTATGCTTTAAGACATGGCTACCCTGTGTTTGACAAGTTGCTTCCACGTCTTGTCCCCGGGGTTCTTGGTCAGATCCAATCAGTGTATAATCACAAAACTGTAGTCCACAAACCAATGAGTGATGTCATGGTGGGTTTATACTTGACTGGATCTCTAGTCTTGCCTATTTATTCACGGTTAGGGCGGGACAAGAGAATTCAACGGAAGCAAACATTAAAATCCAAACACATACGAGCTAATTTGAGCAAAAAAAGATGATTTTTTTTTTCTTTAACACACAATATGAATTTTATTGGAGAAATCGCCTGTATTAACATCATATGCCCACAAGAATCTGTGTATGGCGGGAAAAAATATAAATATTGTGGATTTCTTCGTAACTACTTTAGCTTTGTGTTATCCAGCCGCAGCAGCTACACACTGCAAACAGTGCGTCACAAAGCTAAGTTTAGTGCGGCCCTATTCTCAGAACGTTTCTTTTTTCATCCCATTGTGTCCTGACAATACAAACTCAAGTATAACAGTAGAGAATGACAATATTCCTGTATTTTTCGATCACCAGTGTCCAAGCTAATGTTTGGACCAACTTCCAAGGACTAGTGAAATGAAAAGAAAATGAAAACTTCCTTACAAAGGAGGATTAATCGTGGTAAAATTCTGGCACGAGTTCACGTATGAACAATCTGGCAGTAGAAATTTACAGCTGCCAACTTTGCTGTGAAAACCAACATGTTCATGCTCATTTGCCTTCATCAGGGTTGAGAAACCATAACAGCATCATGGAGCATCACATTAACCACACAAAGAGTACAATTTCTCCTCATAGTCTGCTGGTATTTATACATGAAACACATTGCGATGTAAAGAGCTGTTTCTTGGCCATAATCTCTTTGCGCATGAATGTGCCCCATCTTGCCTTGATTTTTTTTTCTCAATAACCCTGATGCAAATCACAGGCTGGAACATGTAAGTCCCTTTCACAAAATTGCTCTGCGCAACACAGAGCATTCTTTTTTCTTTAGATTGCCTACAAAGATCTTTCATTTTATTGCATTTTAATTTGTGTATGTGTATTTAATTTAGAGGATTCACATTTAGCATTGATTGGAAAGCCAGATAGGAATATTAACATTTCAAAGATTTGACTGTATGCCCATTACCCAATCCAGGCAGAAGAAAAAAGGGGGAACTTTGGCAGAGGTTTAAATGGTCTCTGGTTCGAGCTGGGAAGGAGGCAGTAACAAATTATTATTTTCATTATTCATTATTTGGATTAATCGGTCACTCTGTAAATGTCAAAAAATGCTGAAAAAGGTCTGAGGTGACAACTTCAAATTGCTTTTTTTCGTTCAACAAATAGTCTAAAAGATATTCAACCACGCATTGCTTTTCTTTGATTGCCTCACAAGCAGAGTTACTGTACTGCAGACGGTGTGTCAAGCTTTGAGAACAGGCCTGTCTTTATCTATTTGACAGAGCAAAAGTAAATGCCCCAAAAAGTAATTGCTTGAGGGTAATTTGTTACTTTGTACCATGCATATACACAGGTATGATGACACTCTGGTCGTGCCTATTATTGAAAATACACCAGAGGAGAAGGACTTAAAAGACCGGATGGCTCGGGCAATAGAGGAATACCCAGATTCATGTGCGGTCCTTGTCCGCCGACATGGCGTCTACGTCTGGGGGGAGTCGTGGGAAAAAGCTAAGACCATGTGAGCCTTTATCTCCCAGAATTAACCTCTTTAATTTGTTTATCATCAAGAATATATCAGTATATTTGTATTGCCAACATATGCAACAAAGAAAATAGATTTAAATCCTATATAAAATCCATTTTTCTCCTTCAACACTCCTAATACTGCTTCATTTTGTAGGTGCGAATGCTACGACTATCTCTTCGACATCGCCGTCCAGATGAAACGGTGTGGACTGGACCCTTCAGCTCTCCCAATGGAAGAAAAGGGAATAGTTTGACATTGGTTCACTGGTGCTTTTTAAAGAGACGTTTGTTGGAGAAAGGTCAGTGGAGTTCAATCAGGAGAGCAGATTGTAATCATCTTCCTTTCATGCCAGTCGGCTTCAAATTTGATGAAATTTGATGGTAAGGGCAGATTCGGTGTTGAAGGAGATTGAATGCCTGTGATCCGGAAGCTATGCTGCAAAGCACTGTGGGACAACTCATGAGTGAGATCATGGTTCTCAGGTTCAAAAGTGTTCCTATTTAAGTTTTACTGCACAGAAATCAAGGTCTTTGTGTATATCAGGCATGAACATTGTGCATTTCAATTGATCTGTAATGGTGATAAACTTAGCTTGAATCAATAAAAATTGGACAGAATGTAAAACGTGAGTCACAAATTATTAGAAATATTTTTTTTTAGGTTTTCCTTTACTTTAACAAACGAAATAAATACAAGTTTTTATGTTTCATGTAAACCAGTTTTCCATTTTAAATACAATTTCTTTCAAATTCTCTTATTTGTTTAAAAATTACAAGGCACATAGAATAGAATAGAATACCTGATGTTTTGTCTGAGCTACAAATCATTTCTGAATTTTTGAAGCCAAATATAATACCCAAACCTGTCATAAGTATGGCACACACAGAAATGATTGTGGCCATCTTGTCAAACATCTTTCAGTGAAAATAGCCGTGTGTTGCTGCATATCAGGACCCCTGCTGTGTTCATGGACATCCTTCATTCTCAAACCACCACTCCAGCACCACAATGCCTGTAGATCCTTGCACAGCATGCCTGCAGTTGTCTGCATACTCATTTCTCATGAAAGCCGGAGTTGTTTTTTTTTGTTTTTTTTTAACAAGCTCCCTCTGCTGCCTACATCCCATTGCTTCCACCACTGTACTTGCTCGAAACAGAGCTCTGTCAGATATGCTGCAGGCTTATTTGAAATTAGAAAAAAAACATTTCATGGTACACTAACACTGCCAAGATTCTCCATGTTATGATTAATGTGGAACTCTTGTAAACTCATTTGCTAAAGAAATTTAACACCAGCACCACCATGACATTGTGAAGCTCACAGTGCCATCATCGTCCCCACTTAAAAAACAAAAAGAAAGTTCTTGGATCTTAAAAGCAAAGTAAGAAAAAAATATGGTGCCTAAAGTATTCAGCATTGTCAAAGTCAGATTATGCCCTTGTAGTCAAAATTTAAAAAAAGTGTGTTTTATATTCCAATATTTATACCTCCATGCATTTTTATTAATATTTATTACCTGACAACTAGCAAAGATAAGCAACATTCAGAATGGAATATGAAAATTGGACGTTCCACCCCTGCCTGCATTTTCCCCTGTTTTTTTTCCCCCAGAGTGAAGCTTACACTGATGACATTCTTTTAAATGCACAGTATGTAACTTCTGCCAGAAGGGCTGTCCTGATCAAAACAATGAAAACAAAAGATGTACTTTGATGATGTCGTAAAAGAGCGTGTGGTCTGACGTGACTCGGGGAGAAATGTTCACAGACGAGGTAATGTCTAAAGTTTTATTATCTATTATTATTATTTATTATTTAATATTTACGTTAAGAGTCGTCACATTCGCCGACTTCTTTCCTCACTCTTTCCCAGAAGATATAGCGACAGGTGACCAAATAAAATGCACTGTTACCTTAAATACACTTCAGGATTTCTCTGGGTTTGAACATTAGGATAATATTCATTCATTATTATTATCTATCACTGCTTATCCTATGCAGGGTTCGCGGGAGGCTGGAGCCTATCCCAGCTGTCATTGGGCGAGAGGCGGGGTACACCCTGGACGGGTCGCCAGTTCATCACAGGGCTGACATATAGAGACAAACAACCACAAACTCACATTCACACCTACGGGCAATTTAGAGTCACCAATTAACCTGCATGTCTTTGAATGTGGGAGGAAGCCGGAGTACCCGGAGAGAACCCACGCAGACACGGGGAGAACATGCAAACCCAGGTCCTTCCTGCTGTGAGGCGACAGTGCTAACCACTGCACCACCGTGCCGCCCATAAGAGCATCAGCTAAAGCCTAAAATGTGTGTGTGAAATTTACATCATCGTGTTCAAACCACTCATACAGGATGAACTGCTCAGAGTGAATACATATAGCACCAGAGACTACGTGCAGTTGTACTCAACAGAAATGACCTGCACTCAAACGCAGATTGGTTATAGACAAAGCTTCACTGGTGGAAGAAGTAATCTGATTGGTCAATCTAAAGCTACAGAGCCCCGAAAAACAACCCCACTAATGAGAGCTCTACGAATGGCCACATCAGTTAACTTTGGTGATCACCTGACTTTTTCTCAGCACTACCAGCAGGTCAAAGTTTTCAATTCTCCTGGAGATTGGCATAAACTTTTGTACACACATTCATGGTCTCCAGAGGATGAACCATTGACTGTAACATAAAGATAAATAAAGATAAAGATGACATGAGAGCTCCCCTAAAGTGAAGCCAAAACTTCTTGATTGCACCCTGGTGGCTGGCTGCAGTACAGGTTATAAGCCATATTAGCAGATGGGACATGGGACAAACCAAAAACTCAAAGTCAAATAAATTTTTCCCAAAGTTGGTTTTTCTGATCAGTTTGTTTTTAATTAGTTATTTGATGCTATAAAAACTCCTGCACAGACCCTGGCTCCAAATGACGTCACCAGAACAAGATGGCAGCGCTCGTATACGGGATATTTTTGGCTTCATTTTTGTACAGTGGAAGGAAGTGGAGACGCGGCGGCCATCTTTATTTGTGTGAATGGGATGAATCCTAATGACTCTGGTGATCCTCTGACTTTTCTTTTAGCGCTACCACAAGGTTTGTCTGTTTTGAGTGAAATGTCTCCACAACTCATGGATGCATTGTCACGGAAGTCTGTTCACACATTCACGTTCCCCTCAGGATGAATTGCAATAACTCTGGTGATCCTCTGACTTTCCATCAAGCGCCACCATCAGGTCAAAATTTAAATTTCTCCAACACTTTGGTTTAGGACCAAATACCTGCAAAACTAATGACATTCTTTCAGCTTCAACTGTATTTTGTTTTTAGGGATAATTATCTCATGTTGGCATGCTAACACGCTAGCTTTAGATGGTGAACATGGTAAACCTACTGGCATCAGCATGTTAGCATTATCATTGTGAGCATGTTTGTTTGTTTTTTATCCCTGGTGTTTAATTTAGGTCACTGACTTATACTAATCAACCTTTAACATTTTATTGTTTTATTTGTTGTAATTTCTAGTTGTGCATTTAAATATTTTGTTGTTTATGTTTACTTTTATTTTTTTTGTCTGTGTTGTCTCGGTTTTTTCTATGTGAGGCCCTTTGGCCTCATGTTTGTATAAAAGGTGCTAAATAAAAAAATGAAATCCAAGTTCAGTTGGGTTAGCATGCTGACATTAGCATTTAGCTTAAAGCATCACAGAGCTGCTTTAACTCTTTGCATGGTTAGAATTTTAGTTTGAACAAAGTTTTTAAAGTCTCTTTAAAGGAGTACTCAACTGTAAATCTTCAGTATCAAATACAAACTCCCTGTAGCCTTGAGAGGTAGAAAGTTTGTTGTCCATGTGGAGGACAGCAGCTCTGTCTGGCTTGAATATCTCCAACATGGATCCACGTGTTCAGTGTGTTCCAAACTATTAAGCTTCACACATTAACTCAATAAATCAGGGCCGTCCAAAGTTGGCCTGCAATCCTGTTCAATTTGTCCCGCCAGATGTTTGGGACGAAAAAATAATTACAAACTAATTTAAGAAAACTATAATATAATTTGATGTTTATGTGGTTTTATGTTTGAGTTAAAAATGCTCTTTTTATATGTAGGATCCCTAACTCTTATTTTCATAATCTGAGCACGGCGGGCAGAGTGACACTTTGTGCAGGAAGTTAGTCAATTAAGGGAACTTTGGATCCTAGTACCATGTTGTATCTTAACAATACGATGCAATACAATAAGGGTTAGCTTTTGTTTAAGTTTAAGATTTGACCCTCTGGGGAAGACTTGGTTTATGCTGCAGGAAATGTTTCATTTTTTTGTCATAACTCTGGGAGGGAGTAGCAAGCTACAAACAGAGCCACATTTAAAGCCTACAGGCACTATTTGATATTCAAAAGATGTGAAAAGTTTGAACTTGAACGTTTTAGGCGTTTTGTCTACTACTACTACTACTTTTGTCTACATATATCAGCACTGCAGGGAAACAAAAGTAGGTTGGAAAATAAGGACACCACACATGAAGAGAGGTTTAAATTCTCACAACGGCTGCCAAAATAATGGATTTTACGTGATTAGTAGTTGAATGCATGTTAATGCTCCAGGTTGAAGTGCCAACATTTTACACAGGAAAACCTTCCAAGGGAAATTATGATGCTCCATATTTACCGGCCGATTTTCCCCCTTTTGAGCGCACTTACAGAGCACTTAATCTACAGAGACAGAGCTACTGTCACTTCATAACCTTACATGTACTCATGTCTGTACAAACTCCAAGGTGAGCGAAAACTCTGACCTGCTGGAAGGACCAGAGAAAAAGTCAGGGGCAGATGTCTGGTAACACTGAATTATTTTTTTTTTTTGGCTTGAGGTCTTCAGAGCAGCTACATTAGCAACACATCTCAGAATAACAGCACAAACTGCACAACCTTTAAAATGACCATAAAGTTCAACCCCTCCCTACAACAGTTCCTAACAGTAGAATTTACTGCAGGGCTGTTGTGTTAGACTGCAGTAGTTTGAGCTGAACGTACCCAATAAACTGGAATGATTCAGAGCATGTTTGCCTGATTGACAGCCTGTCACACTTAACCCACCTCATTTGAGCCCAACCCTAATCTTAATCCTAAAAAAAAAAAAAATCCTAATTCAGGCAAATGAATTAGGATTGTCTCCTGTAGCTGCCAAGATGGCAGCAAGTGGGAATATGAAATCCAGGCCTCATTGAGCCCATGTTTTTGTGTTTTTATCTACAGTCTGTAATCTGTTCAGCCATCGCTGCTCATGCAAAAACTCCCAGTTTATTCTAAACAAACTAGAAAAGTTATTTCCTGTGAAGGGAAGCAGCAGCAGCAGCAGCTAACCACTGCCCTGTGTTTAAATGAAAAAGGACAACGTTAGAAATGGACATTCTTTTATTTAGATGGGGATGTTGCTGGATTAGAAAATATTTTTATGTCTTGCCCATTAACATGTTCACACCTCGCACGTTAAACTCAATCAATGACCTGCAGTAAAGTACACACACACACACACACACGCTCACATCGACTGACACTTTCAGGTAGTGGATAAAAAGTCATGGCTGATTGATGTTAACGGCTCTTTAATTGGTAAAATGAATCTGAAGATTGATTGGTAATCTATCACCGGAGCACTTATGAAAACTGTCGACTTACCCCCATCCGCCCACCACACACACACACACACACACACACACACACACACACACACACACACACACACACACACACACACACACACACCCAC
>JBBPCS010000130.1:9647412-9668043 GCA_037974645.1 Hollardia meadi
TGATGTTTTGAGTTTATTTTTGCCCATTAAGGATGTTCGTTTATCGTGCAGTAAACGGTAACATTGTAATGAATTGAGAATAATTCCTTTGTCATTGAGATAATGACGGTGTTTTATAATCTCACAAGGGGTTTAGAACTCATTCATTCCACTCAGATATTCAACTAAGAATAATTATCAGCCCAAAACATCCCTGTTATCCTTGAATTGAACCGTAAAGTTGATAGTGGGCGTTCGCCGAGACGTCGTCTTGGTAAATGCGGAAACTGCACGGAGTTCATGAGAAACGACGGTTAATATGAAATTTCGAAACAACGTTAAAAACTGCTGCAGTTGCATTTTTTGAGGGGGACCAACTCGTTTGCGTTCGCCATCTTTTCTGTCTAACAATCCCTTCTGAGAAGAGGCTGTCACGTGACGCGCGAGTATGAGCGCGTCTAAATAGCGAGTCCTTTTTTTTTTCTTTATTTGACAAATTTATTTTACTAATTAACAGGCCTACATCATTTACAGGAGTTCTGTCATCACTTTTATCGCATCTTCAAAAACACAGGCATTGGTGCAGCTGCTGGACACAGAAACACACTCTCAGGCATTTATTATAAACCTGCGCAGTGCGCACATTACACAGCAGATTTGTTTCATGACGGTAATTAAAGAAATACCGTTGCTATTTTTAAGTACCCCGGTATATGGTATTACCGTACTACCGCCCAAGCCTAGTGTGGAGGCATACGAATCATGTTTGCTGACAAAATGCACACAAGTTATTGTAATAATTCTGCCAATTCCTTTAGATGACTTTAGATGACTCCTTGAATTGTGTCCACATGTTATGCATCCTTATTTAATGTGAACACATTATGATATGCTGTTTTGGAGCTGTTTGACATACCCCTGAGCCACTTAGTCTTCTCAGCTGTGAGAAGGTTGAAACCTGCAAGTGAAGCAAACAGTTTAAACTTTAAAAGGGAGAGTGGCGTTATTTGTTATTCTGTATTTACTTCTATAAATAGGATGAAGGCATGAAAGGTTTCTCCTTTAAATAAGTGGATGCATTATTCAAGTATTATTCATTTATTATCCTTAGTTATGATTTGTCTGGCAATATATTGATTTATGTTTGTTTATTGTACATAAAATCTTCAGTATCCAAAGCCATCCATATACAGTCTTTTCTATGAGGCAAATTAGGCAGTCAAAAGTAAGGCTTCACTCCTTTAAAGGTGTGCATTGCCAATAACTTATAGAGAATCATTTTATAGGGAGACCAGGGATGATAGTAACTTTTTGTTTGAGCATCAGTAACTCAGTGGTTGTTCATGCCCCAGCTGTCAAACTTTGACACATGGCAACCATATTTGTCTACTCCAAATAAAACACACTTGCACCTCTACTCCACAATCACAGATTATGTGAGTTAATGTGAAATAACGTGAAATGAAGTTGTAACACTAGCTGGGGATAGAAGAGACACTATTAAGATTTAGGCAACAGATTATTAACTGATCACAGTTTTCCTAATCAGTGAGTTTTATGAAGCTACAATAGTGAACAATTATCACAGACAATTAGCACAAATATATACAGATGTTTTTTGTCGGTGTTGTTTGTTGGATGTGTAACTGGGCAACTGCTCGCAAACACATTGAGCAAATGTATAAGTTTGTAACACAGAACGTCGGGGTTTTGTCTAATTTACAGTTAATGCTGCTTTGTCCTTTATAAACAAAACACTTGATGGTTTCAGCTTCACAAATGTCAAGATTTACAGCTTTCCTTTGATTTTTGTAAATCGGACTGTTGTAAATTGTAGCCTGTCTGGAGCTCTGAGCAATGAAATGACTTAAGTAACACTTTGACATAGAGATGACTAAGACAGCCGGGCAGAGCATAGATCCAGTACAAAGGAGTGTGGGGGTGAGGAAAATTCTGTATTACACCTTTAATGAAAGGAAGTGAAGGCTCCATCTCCTACACATACACATCCCAGATTTAGCTGCGTAATGTCTCACTTGTACAGGCAGTGAACCATCACATATTTTCCATCTCTTCGTCTTGGTGTGAAAAAACATACTTATGGTCCAGCATTAGAAACGCATGTCTCACTTACTTAAATGTTCGCCATGCTCAATCAAAGCACTCTCAGCCACTGATTTATGGCTGATATTTGCAGTTTTGCAGATGTTTTGAGATTCTTAGTAGCTTGCAAAACCCAAAATGTGCCATGGGACTGCAGGGAAGCTGCACTTGCTATACTTGCTATTTTATTTGCAAATATATGCAAATCTTACACACACACACACACACACACACACACACACACATTATATTTGTGTTATTCCTTCTCAAAAGAAAATGTCCACTTTGTTGTATTTTGGATTGCATTGTTCGCCCTACTTTCTGTCACCATCTTGGCGTGCTAAAGCCGCCACAGTCTCTGGCAAAGACGTGTGTCTCGTTCACATTTCTCTGAGCCTCCCTGCCAGTTATGCTTCCTTCACAGGGCCACAGCTAAACACAGAGGGACGGGGGCCCTCGCTATCCAAGCTCACAGCGAGATCCGAAGTGTGATCTGCTCTCTGTCCGCAGGGAGCAGATCACACTTCATGCATTTAAACTCTTAAATTAAGGAGTGTGCCGCAGGATTCATCATTAGGGCTTGTTTGAGTCAAGTATTTTATAAGCAGCAGCGATCGCTTGAGAGCAGCTGTTCCAGGAATATGCAAACACACCAGAAAAGAAATGTGCTCGAAGTATTAATTCTCGACATACTAAGTCCATATTGTGCTGCCACCTGGCAAATTGTTGAATCATGGAACACATATGCTTACATATTCTACAGCAGTCAGAGTGGGAATTAAAAATAAATAGCTTTCATATCTGAGATTTCATTGCATCTCACGGGTGAAAAGCTGGTCACAGCATCTGGCTTTCTGATCGGGAGATTGACCAGCCTTGACATGAGGGTTTTGAATGAACATCGGATATTTTTACCTCTAGATGAATATTCAAATATATTACTATCATCACAGCCTCTACAAACTTGTTGTTTAGACAGCGAAGGGTATGCAGATGAGTATCTTATTTCTCACAGGAGGGGAATGATAAAAAGAAATCCTAAAGCTAAAGGTCTGCAGCCTTGCAGGAATAATACTAGACGGGGCTGAGCGCTACAAACGGCTGCAAAGCTGAGGTAATAATTTAGAAATGCCGCCAGAAGACAGGTCTTACTGAGCTCTTAGGAAACCATGACGGCACCTCATCCGTCATCTGTCATCCTCCCTTCAGACCATCTCCTGGGCCCGGCTGGAGAGCATCCTCCGTCTCTCTTTTGCCCACACAGACTGACACACATACCCTCAAATATGATGGATGAGGGGAGCGTGCGCACAAGCCTTACTCTTTCAACAGAGCATGACTCCATTTACACCTACAACATTACCAGTGAGCACTGTCTGGCTGGTGGACCGCAGTGTTGTCCTTAGCCTGACCAGTTTTAGGAACAAATGCAGACAGATTGTAGGGTGCACTCGGCTCCATTTTCACCCATGTTCTGGGACTCTACTCTCAAAGCTGGTGTTAAAGTGGATACAACCATTTCAAAGAGCCGGAGCTATTATAATATAATGTATATATAAAAATGTTCCTTCCAGCTGGAGAATAAAATAGTTTAAAAAAAAAAATTTAAAAAAAGAGTCACAGAGCAATCTGCTTTACCGCTATTTGACTCTAATCTGTCATGTAGCCCAGCCTGACTTGCAATACTGTTTAATTATGTTGAGTTTAGACCAGTGACTGTCAAAAATATTCTGGATCTTTTTTCTTTGAATACCTAAAGTAATAAGAGTCTGTAATATAGTATTCAAAGTTTCTGTACTTTAATGTTCTCAGCACTGTCAAACTCAGTCATACTTTTATGAGAAGATATGTCATGAATCATTCCCTAGGTTTTAAATAACCTTGATTATTTTTGGTGCAGCGCTAACAGCTCTTATGATTTATTTCTCTTAAGAAGCCACGAAATAGACAGCTTTCACTTTTTTTCTTTCAGTAAGTCACCTTGTTTGAATTTGAACTTTTACAGTTTCTGAGATGTGCACCCGTCAAAGTCTGTTTCATATTTAATGTGTTTGCTTCCCTCGTTTTTCGAAAACTATAGCAGACTTCACGGGAACTTCTCCATGGGAAAGATACAGTGATTTTACTCGTAGAGGGATGTTTAATTTATGTACATGCGCTGTATACATGTAGATGAGAAAAGTCTTGATTTTCTCGAGCTCATTAAAATGAAAAAGATACAAAACTAATTCAATATTAAAGACAGACACTATATAACCCTTTTAAATAAAAAATCAGTTCAATAATATGTAGCTAAAGATTGCTTTATGTGCAAAGGTGTCATACTTTTCTGAGCTTTGATTTCAAATTGTGTGCGGTGGTGGGTAGTAACAACTTACATTTACTATGTTACATTAACACGAGTAACTTTTTTGAGTACATTGTACTTTTTTGAGTAGTTTCATGCAGCATACTTTTACTCTTATGTAGGTTTTTAGAGGGAAAAAAACAAACATTTCTCTGTTACATTTGGATACATTAATTTCACAACCTTTATTTATGTATTCATGCACATTCTGTTTAAAGGCAGGTCCTCAGCTGGTTCCAGGTTTACTGGCACTCTGTTACTCTACTGCAGCCACGCCTCCACGTGACTCTGTTCAAAGAAGCGTAATGGCTGAAGCTCCTGAAGTATAGCTTTCAAATAGCACTAGCAGCTAATATTTACAGAAGAAGCGACAGTGCACGCTGCAGCGGGCTCCGTGTGTTCAGGAGGACATCAGAGAACCGTGCTTCAGAACTACACCTCCTTTCTGTTGTAATGTAAATATTCAAGCTAATGGTGTGCACATAACTAGTCACACTCTTTGATGTCGCCACTGTCAATCACTGATTTTCTTCCTCAGGTAAAAGTAAACACGCCTGCGTTTATTAGACAATGATGAAACATCACAGCATTATCTCCTAATTAGCCTAATTGAGATATCAGCTGTTCTCATCAGCTGGTCTCATCTATCCAATAGCACAGCGACACACCTTCATCGTTAGCCTAACATATTGCTGCTGCCCTTTTTTTCTAAAAAAAAAAAAAAAGTCTCTTACTCTCTCTGCTTTTAGTTTGTTCATGCTGCTGTTATGCGCAGCTCTCCACCTCCCCATCACCGCCCAACCTTCACAGATTCATCAGCCTCAGCAGCCCTTCGGTCTCAGTAGTCATCAGCCGCTAACACCACCACCAGTGTCTGGACTCCATTGGGGGGATTTATCTCGCTGCTGCTGCCGCTCAGGGCAGACGCCCCTCAATCACAAAATCTCCCCATAGAGTCTAAGGGCCAAAGACATTTTGACAAGACTTAATTTGCACATATCATCTGCTGCAATAAGCATTATCTTTACTTCATTCACTTGTCTCTCCTGATTGAAATCTTAATGTCTTCATGTGATTGGACCATTGACTGTATATAAAGATGGACGACATGAGAGCTCCCCAAAAGTGAAGCCATACATCTCGATCGCCCCCTGGTGGTGGGCTGCAGTATAGGTCATAAACTCCTCCCCCGCAATGATAGGACATGGGCCAAACTAAAAACTGAAAGTACACTTCAAATACATTTTTCCCAAAGATGGTTTCTGTCGTTTTAGGTAGTTCTTATCACGCTGATGTTTGTTCAAGTGTTCATTTTTCTGTTCAGTTTGTTTTTTATTAGTTATTCGATGCTATGAAAACGGGAGGAAACGTCATGATTGACAGCTGAGCCCTGCTCGCAATTGGGCAGGCAGGTGTATGGGCGGGAACTTGAGACCGCGGCTCCACCATCCGGTCACTACTGCGCAGAGTCTGGTTCCAAGATGGCAGCGCTCGTATCCGCTCGGATATTTTGGCTTCCTTTTTGTACAATGGGAGGAAGTGCAGACGTGGCGTCCATCTTTATTTATGTCAGTGGATTGGACAGATCTGGAAGTGGGGGACATTGGGATGTTTATAGTGGAATTATCAAAGTTTAAGGAGACCGTAACATGTTGACATGCTTTATATTTACTTTTTAACATTTAGAGATGGACTATTATTTATGCACAGAATTTGTTTTATATGGTATAATATTAATGGAATATTTTTTGACTGGGAATCTTGTCCTGGTGTACATGTGGCGGATTATCTAATCAGGAGATGATTTGTCAATTCATCACAAATAAATACAGGTGCATGATCACCTGAGGGAGAAGTCAGTAATTAACGAACTCAAATAGTTGCGCCTCTGTCCTCCTGACTGTTTATTTGTGTGGGCGTGGCCTCTCCTTCACTCTCCTGGTTTCCAGCGCTGCTTTTTTTTCTGCGCACCTGTTCCTCATCAGCCTCGTTAGCCCCGCCCTGCCCCCAGCGTCTCCCCCAGCCTATCAGCTCCTCTTTTGTTCTCTTGTTGCTTCACCTCATTCTCCTCACCTGAGGGTCTCCGCCCCTTCTCTCCACCTGCACTTCATTCCCTCGTCAGTTTAGTTTGTATTTGAGTCCAGTTTTGAGTCGAGTCATCTGTTTTGTTTGCATGTTCCTGCACTAAAATCTTCTGCATCACGTTTCTTTTACTAAGTGAAACACAAACTGAAAGCAGAGATTTCTGCACACTTGTGCAGTTCTTCACTTTAATGTTAAGCTTTTGGTCTATCCGGAGCAACACACCTATGTGCACCCCAGTGGTAGAGGCTCTACCTCTTAGGAAATGCAGTCTAGTACTAGTGAGTACTGTGGGTCATAGAAATTGAAGCCTTACTTGTTATGAAACACAATAAAGTACATCATGGTGTGAGCACAGTGAATATAGACAAAGGAAATGCAATCAGAAAGCACCTAATAGTAAAATCTAACAGTTACATGGCATAGTAAATGGGGCTTTGAGATGAGTCGGGCTTAAGCCATCATGAATCAGAGATCCTCCGTCTAGTGTGTGAAAAAACGAGCATCTCAAAACAAAAATAGAACAAAGGGTTTTGGAGGGATATCAGGCGATGCCATCATGAACCATAAAGCCCAAATTCTAAATGGAACATAAAGCAAGAAAACATCTTGGATTATAGCACAACACTCATAATCCTAATTAAGGCCCATACGCTGAAGTGCATTCAAAGTGTCAATCCAGAAAAGCTCTCTGACAAATTTCTCTTTCCGTGTCGCCCCCTCTTGGAAATTCAATGTGTTCAATGCCCTGAAGTCGTTGAGAGGAGATAGGGTGTGAAAATTGAAATGAATGGGCAACGGGATAGTTCACATCATTACATCTGATGGTTCTCACTGATCCTTTGTTTCAGCGTGCATGTGGTTTTACCTATAGGTCTTATCACATGGGCATTAAGGCAGGTCCTAAACGGGCTCTTTTAGCTCCTCTGAAAGATGGGAATTGTCCTTGTGGCGACTGTGCCCAGTGTCACAACACATGGAGAACTCCCATCCGAGATGGGGCAAAAGTTTTATCACCTGCAGCACTGAATCGCCGGATTTTTGCCAATACACAGCCCTAGTACATGGACATAAATTTTACCATTTTTTACTTGTGCTGTTTGTCATGAAATGGACTATTCATCCCCATGTCCATGAATCTGTTAATCACATTTTGTCACTGAAAAGCAGTGCTTCACTGTCATCTCTGGAGAGCACACTGCAAATGACCGGATGCAGTCGGACATCCTGGTATTTTTGGCATACTACATTTGACATACTATGCATTGGGACATACTAGTATGGTATTATGGGTATTGAAGCACAGCATTGGTGAAGACAGCCCCTGAATATGAGAACATTTGCTGACCGCAGGCTCAACTGCTTGTCCATATAGCTGGAACAATTGATAATTAAAAGGGAAGCAAAATGGCAGCGAACCACATTTTACATTAGAGGCATTTCATCACGTCCTGAGATGATGAATATGCTGTCAAATCAGTCGGGTGATTCATCCACGAGACTGTTTGTCTTCAACAGCAGCTACTGCAGCAGCACAAAGTCAACAAAAGACACAGATCCCATCAAACCTGTGCACACACCACATTAGTCTGTGTCCAAGACCAAGACTTATAAGTAAGGTCTTTTTTCATTACCACAGTTTACTGTAAGTGGTGCAACTTAGCCTGTTATATTTCAAACCAATGGCTTCTGTTTATTGTGAAAACCGAATGGGGAAGCTAAAGGGGGAGAAAAAGGTTCAGAACCACTGGTTGAAAATGTTAAATATGAGAGTACAAAGTAACATTGCTGTTGCTTAAAGATCCCCTGCAGACATGTATTAAAACATACACAAATAATCTGCTTGGAACAAGAATGTCTATCTGATATGGTTTGTTTTTTTTTTGGCTCTAACTCATTAAAAATTCCAAAATCTGTGAATATGCAAAGCTCGTTCGTTTCTGAAGTTTTCCTGCTGGAACAAAGTTGAACATTGGACCAGAATTGGCTTCCAGGATATTTGAGCAGCCATAAGTCATGCCCTTAAAGTCTACACTTTCAGCAATACATTTTAACATAGCCTTATAGCGTCAGACGTCACATCAATACACAGCGAAGCTTGGAAATGTAAATGTAGGAGCAAGAAAATAAAACACACTTTTGACTGGAGGAGGACTTAAATAAATGAATCAATGTTGTGGAATTAGAATCCCTGTCAATACATTTCTGAGACACAGCTAAAACCAAAACTGAGTCAAAACCCAGCTGGCTCACTTCCAAGACAACATTTCAATATGAGATTGAGATTATGACTGAGAGAAGACCTCTACAGCGCTGAAGTGCTTTTACAGATATGTTTACCAGGGATGTGAGCAGCAAGTGCACTGCGCTGTGAAAGAGGAGCAGGCGGTGCAGTTATGTAATGTTGACTCTTCAGGTATTTTAGCAAAGTGAGCTGTGCAGCATAAGCAAGACCCTCATTTACCAATGTGAATAATGTCTGCCACATTGTAACAACTGAGACTTAAGCGGGTGCGATAAAAGAAATTAAAACATAACAATCTTTTCGTCTTTACAGTAATATATAGTTTCATATACACGAAATCTGTCAGTACATAGCAGTAGCCTGTCTGCTTAGGTCCTCATTGTTAATGTGTGTGTACACTAAACTAATATGATATCATAACCCATCCCATGCTTTCTAATAATCCATTGAGTATATTTTTGTTATGTCCAGAGTGAGTTGAGATAATACTCCTTTTTTGTCCTTAATAATTTGAAGCTAGAAGGCTATTTAAAGATCTGCCAATTTCTACTTTCATGTCAGGAATACACATCTAAAGAGAACCTGAGTTATGTGTCTTGCACAACACAGATTCCACTCGTTACTTAAACTAAAAAATGGCAAATAAGTCATACAGGCATCAGCTGAGATTAACATGACGAATTTAAAACGAGGGCTTTTTTGCTGCTTACATTGGTTCTGAAAAATGATAGTTGTCTCATCTTGCCACAGATTTGATCAATTTCTTGTGCAATTTACCGTTGCTTCCCTGTTTATTCAGATATCTATTTATTTGCTGTTTTTTTGTTTTGTTTTGTTTTTGCTGATCCTGCTCTTATCGATTGGCTGCACTCTGTTGCAGCTAAGAGAGATGGGTAGGTGGTGCGTGGGCGTTTTATGATCCGTCCTCATCCTCTTTCCATCCTGTAAAGTGCTTAACGACAATCAATCTTAACTCCCCTCCTTAGGAGATAACGTCGACCATGAGGTTGGTATTGATTTGTGAAGAGGCCTCCAGGTGGTCTTTAGTCATTCCACAAGCCTCACCTACTCGCCAACAGAGAAAAATACTGATTTAGAAGGAATCGAGTTACCCAGGAGCCATAACCTCTATTAATCAAATTAGTTGGCTGGTGAATGGAGCAGTTAGATCAGTTGGTTTCATAATGAATTGTGCTGCCTGTCTGATTGTCACATAGATTTATGCCCAAGTCACCGTTTGTAGGCGAGTATATCCTTCTTCTGATATCTGAATTAGGCTCCTGTATGGCACAAAAGACTCTAACATCAGATCCCATGTATTGATTAGTACAACCTGATCATATCTGCCGTCCATCAGCCATTTTATAGGATTTCAGAAGCGAGAAAATGGTCTTGTTAAGGTGACAATTTTATGGTCAACACAACTAAAGAGCACTCACTAGTGCCAGATTGGGTTTTTTGGGGTTTTTTTTTAATCCAAACATTGATTTTGAGAGATTTTTGCGAAAAGATTCAAATTTCAGTGCGACTACTTAAAGATCAGCGTTGCAGTAGACTGGCTCAGGTTGCAAGAGGCAATCTACAAATGGAAGGTCACTACTTTGGTCTTTTATGACACCCACTGTCCATTCTGATTACGAAAGACATTGAACTGCCACCGCAGGAGCGCCACCAGTATATTAAGCTGCAGCTCTATCTTTACTGTGATAAATACACATGTCAGTCAGCCTCTAATGAATGTGGAGAGGGACAATTTCCTCCTTACGCTCGGGTGATATGAGATGTCACAATTTTATAAACCCTAAATTAGAAAAAGAACATCTGACTTACACTAAAAATACATATCTTCTTTCTAAAAGGTTTCAGATCACTCAACGCATCACTCATCATTTCCACCTTTAAGAGCTTTTAAGCATCAGGCTCAGGGCGGCACCCTACAGATCAAACATGACAGCGTGCATGTAAGGGGCTGATTTTGCCATATCTCACTGCTGCATGGGCTGAGGACACAGGAAGGGAGTCATTACTCATTGCCTTACAGTGTTTATGTTTAAATGAAAGGACACACTAAATTTCCCCATAACTTTGCATTTGCATTAATCACAACCCTGTTTCTATATTGTATTTGTGGAGCAAATATTAAGACACATTCTTTGTATGCTTGCATACCTGACGACTAAAACTGATTCTGATTTAGTCTTTCTGAGCTCTATGCTGTTTGTTCATGTGATGCGGTCAGGAGAGTTAAATAACAGATATAACATTCCAGCCCATTTTAGAAGCCTCTCTCTCTCTCTCTCTGTGTCTTCATGTTTATGCTAATAAGGCTCATTATGATGCTCTATAGAAATCTGGGACCGCACAGGAAGTCACATGACCAGGACTTGGTACGCTCTTTTTGGAGGTCATTCAAATTCAATGGGGACCTGGTGTAATTAATCAAAATAATGTATTCTGGAGGAAAAAGGCCTGTTGGACAGCAGTGTTCAACAGCGATGGCAACACTGAGCATACTTGACTGTGCGCCAACATATCCATAATAGCATGGCACAGAAGTGGAAGCAGCTTTGAATAACTCTTCATTGTTTCCTCACCTAAATTAATCTGGCCCAGAACCCAGGAGAAGTTACATTTTTTACTTCTTTTCATTTCATTTGCGTGTCACCAAGAGTTCGGCCTGAAGCTCCTTGTAAAGCACCCACCAGAAGGCTTTAATGTCTGACTGTCTCAGCAGATATTGCCACATTTATTACACATTATTGCAGGTTCAGACTGGCAATCTTGCAATTCTGGCAAATGCCACCTTATGGACCACGAGGCCACAACCGGCAGTGTAGGAGAAAAATTGACCTGGCTGCTGCAGCCCAAATAATGTTGGAACAGCTCATGTGATTGGGAGTTACACAGTCCCAAAAATGGCAAAAGACAACATTTACTGTAAGGCAAGTGCAGGACCGACCATTACAACATCCCCTGGCCCCTTCAAGTGGATCTCTCTATTCATGCAATTTCAGAGATCAAGCCGCACGAAATCCTGTTAGCCACAGTTTTAACATTAACAGTCCACCGGTGAGTAGCAGGCTGATTCCAGTGGAGAGCACAGGCAAGAAGAGAGGGCTGCTGCTGAGAACAGGCGACATGACAACCTCCCAGCGGGAGAAACATTTGGTGCTACCTCATGTAGTGACAGCGTTAACGGAGCTAGTGGAGCTTAGCCCCATTAAGACACCACGTGTCATGACATTGCTTTATGCATCTGTGTATGTTGGGGGAAAAACTGGGGCCGGTTCATACGATAATTACCAGGGCCGGATTTTATTCCCAGTCCAACCCTTCACAAATGAACGTCAACGGTCAGCCTGGTCTCACCAAATGGCGTATGAATAACACGCCAGTGTCTTAAGTCATTTTGCACTGTCCAAATTAAGCTTTTCTCATGAATTTGTAGGCGGGAATGCGATGGAGAAAACGATGTGAGATGACATAGTATAAAGAGTGAGTTGGAGGGGTGGTGGATGGGTCAAACAAGCAGTGAACGTCCTGTGTGAAACTGAAAGTTGATACTGACCGATGTTAAATCGCGTCCGTGAGTTAAGTTACATAATGTTTTGAACTTACGTCACATAACACAACCACACTGATTTGAATTCAAACCGTGATGTAAACCTAACAAAGTCATTTTGTTGCCTGAACCTGACCAAATACTTTTAATGCCTAAACTTAACTAAACTGCGACCATAGGTCATGTGAGTAAGACAGCAATCAACACGGAAGTCTTTACCACAAAGACTGTGAATGGATGTTTCTTTTTGACCTACATGCAGATCATTTTGAAGCCTCTGTAAGGATAAAAGATATGAGAGTACTGCAGTGGCAAATGGATACAGTTATTGTGCACTTGTGGACTGCACTTAGTGTGCGTTCTCCAGATAGCCTGATTTCGATATAGTGAATAACAGAAACAATGCTAAAAGAATTATATGCCAAACATTTTTAAACCCTCCACAGGATTGTTTAGCTTCACTTTAAAACCGAATGTGGTCTTGTTGCCCCAAGGAGCATCTTTAACTGGCACCTTTCCATTCACTTTCGAGTGGAAACGTTTCCTGCCCTCACAGCCATTTCGCCAGCTGAGCTATTTTTTTCTTTAATCCACAAAGGGGCTTTAGTGTAATATGCATACATGGAAATGCCACTTCAATTATCTGGAACTGCTGTAATGAGAGGAAACAGGGTCCATTAAGGTTCCTCCTCCTACGCTGCTTACTGTGATCACTGAATACTAACAAAATAAAATGAGATAATAATAAAAAATTCTAAATAAAATAAAATGCCTTGGGATTTTTCTGGGGGTAGTTTGTTTGTTTTTTTTAAAGTAGGTAAGGCCAGGTATACAAACATTAACATACATTTATTTAGTAAAGGTTACAGTCTCAACCACAACATGTAAAATGTAGCTAGCTCCCTTCCACTCATAACATCTTTTCGACAGCATGTGGGAAATTGCACCATTTAATTGCTCATACTGCAAGACATCCAACCAAAAAAAAAAAAAGGAACCAGTCATCTGAGAGCCAGATCATTGAATGTCATTACCCCCTTCAGACTGCATGTCAAACTGGCTCTAGCTCAGTCCACACAGTGTATGCCGCCGTGGCCCGACAGACAACACATTGCCCACGACCAATCACAGATTGTCTTTCACAACCTGCCTGATGTCATCAGATGGAGGTGCTGGGGTCTGACCTCCGGGAATAAACAAACCGAGCCGTCCGAAGTGTGCGTGTAATATTGGCTGTCTTGTGTTCGGAGAAGCCTTAAAAAAGAAAGAAAACACAACCGTTCCACCTCGCAGGGCCAGCAACATCGTTCCTCTTTCACTTTGCCATGTTTACAGTTGTACGCCAAAGTAGCGCTTTGTGCTCCTGTTGGTAAACTTTACGGAACACGTCGTGGAATTTGACATCTCGGCGAAAGAAAATTCTTTTTAAGAAACTATGACGTGCTCATCTTTTAGTCGGGATGTCGTGGGGCATCCAGATGCGGTGTTGACTGTCGTCCAGCATGATAGACTACATGGGGATAAAATGATCCACTGTCTTGCCTGATTTGCCATTTTTGGCTGTAAACCACCACCATCATCAATCTTTTATAAATGGTGTTCATCCCTCCAGCAGAGTTCCAGACAGATGTCAAACCGCACTAAAGACTTTTCTGGTTTCTTGTAGCGACTCAACACCTTTCTAAAACACTCTTGTTGATGATTTTCTTTTAATAAGCCGCCCTTTTGTATCTCAATTGCATAATTGCATATCATCCATTCCATCCCAATAAATCTTGTAAGTCTGGAATCCATTGTATTTGTGGTACGTTAGAGCTGGAGGTCATTTCATCACATTGGAGGGAGAAGACAGGGAATGTAACTAAGCACACACATCCAAGTACTGTACTTACCTTAAGTACCATTTTAAGGTACTTTTGCTTTACTTGAATATTTCAATTTTATCCACTTCGCTACAAATTACACTTTTTAGTTTGCCAAATTCATTTAACAGATGTAGTCACGAGTTACTTTGCAGATTCATGTTTTACATACACAACACACGTGACGCTTTTATAAAATATGATGCATTAAAGACGAGATAAAACTTTATTCATTCTTAGTGAAATGATATTGTAAATTATACCCAACGGTGAATACATTTTCGTAATATAATAAAATGCTGCTTACAGAGCAATCGGTGAGTAATATTAATACAATCATGTAATTATATGACAATGAGAGGGACCGTGATGTTGCATAATGACTACTTTTACAATTGATCTTACATTTGACTGCGATTTACTGACGATTTCCAATGCAGGACTTTTACTACTTTATTACTCCGTGTTTGACATCGTTGTATGGCTACTTTTAGTAAAGTCAAAGATGTGAATGCGTCTTCCATCACTGCCCTACGCTGCCATTAATGGCTGAACCACTCCACACTCAGCCGCACTCAACTGCAACCTGATTACCTGGGTTTCAGTTCATTCTTTCTCATGAGAGGAATTTTTGCAACTCTATGCAAAGACGTTTTTTAGCAACTGTGGCCATAATCCAACCAAACCAAAGCAACATATTTAAAGCAGGTGATGTCTGTGACTGCGGTGACCAGGCCAAGCCCCCAAAGAAAGGATCAGCACCTCGGTTGCTCCTTCATACTGCACTTCTGAGAGGAGTGGGCATTTCATCTCTGTTGGGATTACAGGTAGCATGCTTACTTGATGCTAATAACGCAGTCCCTCAGCCTGTCTCTCATGGAATTGAGGCCAAACGTGACAGGAATACTTCCTTCTTCAAAGTCATGCAGTCTCCGGTTCATCAACTGCTGTGGTGGGGATGCAAAGAGTCAAGTACACTCAGCCTTTGCTCTCTGCGTGGGCTTCATCTTCTGGATATCTGTCTCTTTGGGGGCAGCCATTTTAATATTCAAACCAAGCAGAGAGAACAAGTGCAGAGGGACAGCGGCCATTTGAATAATTGAAGAGGCTCCGTAGTGCTAGAGGATCCTCTCTCCCTTCTCTCTCTCTCTCTCTCTTCGCTCTATATTTTCCCTCTTTTTTTCCCAGCCCTGTTTCTTGAAGTTTGTCCCAGAAAGCAGTCTGGGACGTGTGCTACCACAGCAGCCAATCCAACGATCCCAACAGGCTGATGGAAGTGGATAGAAAAGAAGGAGGAAGGAAAAGAGATGTTTCACAGAGGGAAAGAGATATAGAATCCAAATCCATTTTGACAGAAAAGTGGCTACGGACCAAAACGAGGGATAAAAAGAGTCAACTAAAGCCATCTCTGCCCATAATTTGTTAAACACTTTTACATAGCTTTTCCCATATGTATCCTTCGATTTGTTTGACAGACTTGAAAGCCAAGATGTGTCTAAATAAGTCAGTGAGAAGAACCTTCTTCGTCCAAAAAGGCTGAATGAAGCATAAAGCCGTTTTAAACTTTCAAGATTCTTTCTTCTTTTTTATCACTGAACTGAACTGAATAACTGACGCATTTATTCGAAAAAAAATACTTGAAGATCAATGAAGACGACAACAAGTGATACACATTGTGCTGCTTTTCTTTTTCTTTTTTCTTTTTTTTTTGCTAATCACGCGAGAGCCCCTTGTTAAAAATGCTTATCATCTTATCTGGCATTTGAAAGGCCGAAGTGAAGGTAGACATATACAGCCTGACATACTTCACTCGAGTATTTTGATCAAGTATTTAAGCCGTTCTGGGCTCATTCGTCTGTTTAAATAAAGATTAAAAGTAAACGTCTGTCTATCTTCTTTCTTTTTTTTCTTTTCTTTTCTCGTCGAAATGTTTTTAACATACAGCAAGTTTCGGTTAATCGCTCAACTTCCAAGGAACCATAGAATGCAGAGGAAAAGAAGCCTGGTCCACACCACTTTCAAACTTCCTTTTTGCATAGAAAATAGAAGTAATGGAAGCTGTCAAACTGTCAAATGCACTTGATGCTTGTGTTGATTTGCCGCCTAGGAGTCATGTGTGGGCTGGAAATCTTTGGCATTCACACTGAGTCTTCCTGTTCTATGGCTTCAAATGGGGCTAAATAAGTCATAGAGTATATTTATATTGTCCTTGTATGAAAAAACATTGTATGAGAGATTATATTGTTGAAGCAGCATGCGGTTGACATTGATTTGATTGTGCAGATCTGCTGAGGCTTTCATTTACAGCAACACAAGCTGTGCATCCCTCCCCTTTTATTTTTTTTTAAATTTTGCTGCTCAGGAGATCTCCAGGAATTAAAATTCCTATTTCAACAAGGCATGAATAAAACGCTGATAAAAAGAAGATGAATCAAATGCATATCCAGGGTTTGTAGGGGAGAATGTGAAAGTCTCTCACGGTTATGTAACTCTTACCACATTTATATGTGCAGTGCAGCACATAAAAAAAGTCAAATCAAGTTATGCCTTAATATAGGTAATGTGAAACCCACAAAGGTCCAGTTTTGTGCACCTGGAAGTGACTTCATCTGCGGCTATGATGGAAATCCTCTCAGATGAGATTTCCACTGCTTTAGCTCCTTACACCAGGATTATATTTAATCTATATGAAATTGGCTTGTGTTTTGACAAGCTACCTTTTTAGTTATGCATGAAGAGGAAAGTTCTGACTTTCACGGAGGTGGACAAAAGAACAAATATGCTTTATGAGAGTGTAGGAACTGTTTTATATTGATTTATTTTTTATATTTAGGACTTATAGTCTTCAGTTGGTGGATCTGACACGGGTTCATCATTTTTACTGCTCATTTCATTGTCATGTCATGGAAAATAAGTTAATAAGTAGTGTGTTTTGTTGTTGTTTTTTTTACAGTTAATTGATGTCTGTTGTGTTTAAAAGGACATTTAGGGGAGAGTTTTAACCATGACCAACAGAAGCTCAAGGTCGACACTGACTTTGACTCAGTCAGACATCTAATGTGTGAGGTCTTATCTTTTTGTGATCCGCACGCACTTTTTCCTCTCGGCTCTATATTGAACTGCAAAACTCAACATTCATCTACATGCAGTCAATAAATACAATTACAAATCGTTCTTTCTGAATGTTTTGTGTTTTTCGCAGTTGAGCATCTTGACTTGTGGTTGAGAGAGACACAGACTGCTCGGTACTGTACAATGCTTTGGTTTATCTAGCTAGTTTGTTTTTGGAGGGGTTTTTTTTTGTTTTTCCTTTTCTTGCGATGATCATTACAGCCTCACAGAGACATTAGTGTGGCCAAAAATTTACACTTCATGATGTATTGAATATTTGCTGGTTTTCTGAATCCAATTAAATATATTTGGACTTTGGACTGGTGGCTGGATAAAACAAGCATTTTCATTACATCAGCTTGGGAAATTGTGATTTTTTTTTTTCTTTATTTCTGATTCTTTGGACAATATTGTATGTTAAAAAAAAACCATAATGAGAATAATAATTACAGTTCAAATTCCTTTATTTGCTGTTTGATGGTGTTGGGAAGCACTATCCAACACATCACTTCCAAATTTCACATATAAGCAACTGGGTTGAGATTGGGTAACTGCAAGGCAATAGAAAACTATTCAGATTATTTTCATACTCATCAAACCATTAAATTATCTTTTCTGCCCAGTACGATAGCATCTTGTTTCTCTAATATTTTATTCAGGTCTGTAGACAAACTGTAATGACTTACTTTATGTACTTTCATATGTTCTCACTTAGCTCTCATATGATTTTTTTTTTTTTTTTGCGATCAAAACAACATGACATGATTAATATTCATCTCTGTCCTCTCTGTTTTTCTCAATCTCATGAAGCAGCATGGCCTCTATGACCTGGTGCCACTCGTTGCCCACTTGCGGCCCATTATGGCAGTGAGACACTCGGTTCAGCTCAGACCACATTAATGCACACTCACTTGTCTATGTGCAGGTCTTTAAGTCGCCAAACCCTACCTACAGTAGCAACCTGTCTGCTCCACTGGTGTTTGCAGTAGATGAAGTTTTACCAGTAAAGGTAGTCAGTGAACTGGTTTCAGTTTCTGACAGCATTTGTAAAAATGAATTGTTTGCATGTAGAAATGCTCATTGAAAATAACAGTTGTAAAAATAATGTAATGTTCCATAAGTTAAAAACAAACAAACATAATGTTATGTATAGCTGACTGTCATATGTGGGACACATGCACATATTGCATCTCCTCCACATTAAAAGCACAGATAAGATATGTGCACTTTAAAGATGGAGAACTGATAAGACCTCTACAGGTTGAATGTGAATATATTTGTGGAATCAGACTGTGGAAATGGTGCGTTTTGGATGACTGGATAGAGACTAACGCCTGTAGGTGGCAACCATACCTCATCAACAATGGAATCATACGCGCGCGCGCGCGCGCACGAACGCACGCACGCTCAGAGACATCGGATCAGGGCTTTATGCGTTAATGCTATTGATCCCTGATAATTAACGACCGCTGGGTGATTTAAATGGGCAGATGGGCGCACAGGCAAAGTGGTCAAAGTTAAAGTGGTCCCTGGGCAATACAGGAACACGCTCACGCCTACACACGCGCGCACCTACCTACGCTTAGCGAAAGGTACACACACACACATACACGCGCATGCACGCGCGCGCCGGATCTGTGCCTGGAGACCGTGATTTCAACGTGCTCGCTATTCAAGTCATGGACTGCAGCGAGCGGGGGAACCATTAGGAACCGGTGGCAAGAAACCCGCTTTATTTGCAACACACGGATGATGATGATGATGATGCTGCCGCCGCCACACCACGCGGATCGGACTGTCTCTCCTTGACAAACGGAATTATTACTAAAAGGTGCGCTTATATAATCAATACACCGGATTGCCGTTCCACTTGATGGAAAATACTGTATACTATACGCTTTGCGATTTCAGAGCAGCCTATGGCAACCCATTTGTCCCGATGCGACGTGTGTGATGGTTGCAGTGGGACGGATATCCTTAATTTTATCCAATAGGCATTCTCGTGGTTTTTCAGGACACTCCTGCACCTTTTTTTCTGCACTGACCTTATGATGCTTTAATTGGGTAATTGTTAATTGTCATGTCTTTCCATTGAGCTTGTTAATTTGTTTGGAGAAAATGATCCGCGAAAGAAAAACAGCCTGACGGCAGAATACAGAAGCTCACGTCCACGTTGCTGGTGTTTTTTTTTTAAGTTTGTTTTTTGGCTGAATTTGATTTAGCGATTTTTCAAAGGGGAAACCACCGGTGGGAGTCAATTTGGACTGACTGCTTTGGAGGGGGGGGGGGGAGAGAAGGCCCTTCACAGACTTGATCCCCCGTCAAAAACTCTGCAGGATTTCCTCCTCCTCAGTCCAGAGGAATATCTTCAGGTCCAGGGGGTTACTGCTGGTCCTCTAGAGGGTTTTCATCGGCGCTCATTACATCCGAGGGAATGGTGGCCGCACCGCAGATCCACGCAACTCTTTCTAAATGTTTGGCATTTTTCGCATCTTGACTTGTGATCGAGAGAGACGCGGACTGCAGCACCCTCCAACCCCTATTCTCATGGAGATTTGTGCCTCGGTCGTACTGCAAATGTTGAAAACGGGGACCGGGGCCCTGCTGATTTTTCCTAAACTGCTCTCAACCCCGATTTCATTGATTCGAGAAAATGCGTAAGTATTTTAATGATTTGTGTCCAATTTAGCCTACATATGCTGTTTTATATTCCCATGTAGACCGATTAGTCATCGCCGTTTACCCCGTGATTTGTGGTCGGCTTGCACACTTAAATGTAAAGAAATATACTTTTTTTAATAATTTTTTTTTTTGATACGTTCTTCCTTCATTTCTATAGGTAGCTTATGACGACTGTCGCATCCTCTTACGTGTGTGTGTGTGTGTGTGTGTGTGTGTGTGCTTCTGAACGTGTGTGAGAGATATATTTAGAGAGATATATAGATAGAGATAAAGATAGATGGGGACAGAAAGGGAGTTGAGGAGGTGGGAGAGAGAGAGAGAGTGAGAGAGGTGGGGGGGGGGAGGGGGACGCTGGTGCAACAAATTCTGTGTTTGAGCGCTCGGTAGGGACTGTATGGTCTATGGTAGTCCTTTGCCAACAGGACATTACTGCTAGAGAAAGGCCTACGTCATATGGTAATTCAAATTCAGTTCAGGTATTCTCAGCATACACGTTTGCAGCAAAAGGAGCGCCGGATTGGCCAGGTGGGCAGGCTGGCCCACAGGAAGGGCGCTTTGAGTTGGAATGTGGCAAAACAAAAGCCTCAGGTCGAGCAGTATTTTACAGCATTCACTCATGCACACACCTCGTACACGTTTCCGCTCTCTCTCTCTCTCT
>JBBPCS010000130.1:9668143-9678945 GCA_037974645.1 Hollardia meadi
CCCCCCCCCCCCCCCCCTCTCTCTCTCTCTCTCTCTCTAATGCCTCTGCGTGTTGACCCTGTATGCCTGCAAAACCCCAGCAAAGCCACCCATGGGTTGCACACAGGGATGAGGTTGTCATTTCTCCCCACCGCAGCCTGCGCAGGTTAGCCAGGAAGGCAGGGTGCATTTTAAAGTCAAGTCCTAGGGTGGTTGCTTCGGCAATACAGCCCTTCTTTTCAAAAATGTGACTAGGAGCTGTCCATCAGTGGGAGGTGCTGAAAATGCCCTGATGCTGAAAATACTCGTGTGTTGGCTGAAGTGGGCAGAGGGAGCTGCATTTGGAGCCGACATCACATCTGAAATTGCTGTAGCTGCTGCTGCAGGCCAAAAGCATTTCACTTAAACCTGAACTGGATCGTGCTTAAATGTATGCTTTCACAATTGCGTCCGACAATTCTACAACCTGACTGTACAATGGAGGACACAGTCAGAGCGTTCAAGAATGGGTGTCTGTCATCCTGGGTTGGTTACCACAGTATTTGCATGCGGGGCTCATATGGGTTCGCTAAAATGTCTAAAAACGTACAGAAAACTGGAAATTTGAGGTATAAAATGTTCTTAATTGTTCATGCTCTCACCAACATACTGTATGATATGTTTATCGTACAATAATGCATCCTCTGTGCAAAAAGAAAATATACTTCTTCACAATTCATTTTCAGCTGTTCTCTGTTACAGGCACAGATTCACAGTTACATTTTCAGTTGGCATTACATTCAGTTCAAGACCTGGATTATTTCAGTGCACTGTAATAGGCTGGGGACTGCTAAAATTAAGGCCACACACCAAGAAGTGTCTCAATGGGGCATTGGGTCACCATGAGCCACCTGAGCTGCTACACTGAGCTTTGGGATTCTGAGAAAAAGCACAACTGTCCCACCATTTGAAATGTAAAGGTGGTCAGAGATATTGTTTCTAGATTAAGTCTAGTGCTCTGCATGGTTGAGACTGGTGACGATTGCTGCCAGCGTGCTTCCCTTACTTATCATACGCTCAGGGACCTGTCATCAGAAGATAGACAGAAACACCAAAGGAAGAGAAATGCGATCACTCTGACAGCCGTTACCCGCCTGCTAAACGATTGAATGGTAAACCATGCCCGGACCACTCGCCAGAACAGTTCTGACACAAGGCTTCACTGTGGGAAAAGTATTCGGGTGAATTGATTCCTTCTCATGTGTGACACACGTGAAGTCAACCACTGGTTCATAACACGGTGAACGATGAATCATCTAAACATCCAGGTTTTTTTTTTACTCTTCACTAAACCTCGGCTTTTGTTCTCGCACAACCTGCTGCGTAAAAGAGGGAATTTATGTATAATAAGGGCTCACGATGCATTTCTATCATAATATTCCCGAAATGTATTGTGACAAGCTGCCTTCTTAAACCTGAGACAGACATTTTTACTGAGTTTATTGACAGTGCTTGGTCTGTTTTTTTGTCTTGCATCTGGAAATGATGGGCAAACATCACAGGCAACAACACCTTTTCACACCATCATCACCTTAGCTGCATTCTCCTATCATCAAACATCAATCAACACTAAGCAGGGTGGGATGGTAATCGCTGAGTTAAGGACCAGTCACACACCCGCATATAATTACCTGCATGTCTTTTTCCTTTTTTCTTCAGATGTCAAATGCCATTCTCAGTCAAACTGGAATTCATAATTGAATTCAATTAAACTAAACTCCTCGGGTCATGGGTCAACCACAAAAACACCATGCAGCCAAGTCTCTATCTGATTTCAGTGTCACACTTTGAACTAAGGGTGTCAGCGTGTTTAAAACGATACAATATCTGCATTTGATAGTGAAATGTCTTTATATTTCATAAAAGTACCGAAGCTATACATAAAAAAATCAATCAGATTCTCAACCTGAAGTTGCACGGATATTAACATTATTACAAATGTGTTGGTATGTGTTCATAGACGTCTTCTTCACTGTGTGTAAGTTGTTAATTAAAAAAGGAAAAGAAAAGAATTACCTTATTTTGTTTGCCCATGACTTTATTTTTCTTCTTTATGCTGTGGTATCAAAAGAGGCATCGAGTATTGTTTTGTTCATATTAGTATTGTATCGAAGTTTAAAATTCTGGTATCGTGACAACCTTACTTTGAAGACAAGAAAATCTTGGTTACTTAGAATCCCATCATGTTCAGTGTCGGGCTATGATTGGAATAAAATTATCTGGAGACAGGTGGGATTCATTCGCTGCTCAAACAGTCGATAAATGATTTATAGACAAGAAAAATAAGCACATATTTTATTAAGCAAAATCCCAAATGTGAAGTATCAAAGTATAATACTCAGTGGGTGTAGATTCTTCCTTTTATAAGTAAATGAGTGAGTAACCTGCTGACAAGCCTAAACCCTTCTTTGTATATTGATGGTGTTTGTTAAACTACAACATTGCTGAAACGATGTCCTCGGGTAGATTAATGCCCGTTTTTGAAAGCCCCGGGTTTCAACCTGTCATCAGCAAAAATGCTGATTAATTTTCATATAACTATCTCCTCCATTGCGGTTAAGCTTCTGGCGATTGATGGGGGCAGTCAGGGTTTTGTGAGGGATATGCTCTACTATACGGGGGCACCGTTTTTGTTGTTTCATCATTTTATATTGTCGTCTTGGCCTTCTGCATACGTCCCCCTGTGACATGAGGATTGGTGTTGGGAGTGGCGATAAATTCTGTCTCAGGTTCTGTCTGGGTAAAGTGAAAATCAGTCCCTCCAGGCCTGCACTTAAAAAAAAAAAAAAAAAAATCTTAATACAGAAGGTTTGTGTGCGTTTCTGTATGTATATGTACAATATGTGTCTGTGCGATATAAATAAGCAAGTGGGATGTAGCCTGAGATTAGACTGACTCTACTTTTGATAGATAGCGCTCTGTATCTGTCCAGTAGTACCTCCACGAAACATGTGTTTGTGTCGTGTCAAGAGACGGGCCAATCTGAAGGAGTTGAACTGCTCGGGTGTGAAAGAGTCCAATGCATGCCAGGCTGGAGAGACTTAGTATTCACAGAAGCAGCTTAAGTTGTGCCTTTGTGCACCAGAAAGGGGATTATTCAGCGAATCCTGCTCTGTGTCATTCACAAGTCTGCATTTCTAAATCAGCACATATTAATGTGGTGACACATGAAGAGGCTGTATCGTGCGTGTGCGTGTCTGACTTACTATTGTTCATTCCCACTCAGCGTGTCTTATGTAGAGTAACAGGGTTGATGGCTGCAAAAAAAAATCATGACTTATGGCGCACTCTGTTTGAGCCACTGGTGCCTTATTTCACCATCTGTGTCGTGTACCATGTGTCTGTAGTGGCCTCCGGCAGAAACCAGCCATCAACTCCAGTGAGAGATAGAAAGAGTAAGTTCAGGCTATGAGTACCACGTTTCTGCCGCTTCAGCACCCAGCCACTTTCTGCAAATGCCATAATGCCCTTTATAGATTTTTCTACTGTTTCACAACAACCTGCACATATACAGTTTAGCAATAATGCTCGAATCAACGTTCTTTTCTGTGATTGTAGGTGCGGTGGTTCTGTGATCTGAGGCACAGCTGAGTACCGCCTACTTTCTCGAAGAATGCATAATCACAGTAAACGATGTCCTAAAGGCAATTATGGCTTTTATATAACAGTTTCACTTCTCTCGCCGTACCATTTCTGAAGTTTTCTTCAGAGTGTAGGATTATAAATAAAATCAAGACAAATCAAAGCAGTTGACACAGCTTACAGAAAAGAACAGGAAGCTGTGCATCATGGGAAGTATTCCTGGGAATGTGTATTGCTGTGTTTTGTTTTCTTTTTTATTGAATCTTTTCTTTTCTAAATTTTGTTAGAAAATACAGTGAAAACATTCAGGAAAGATTAATCACCACTTCAGATAATCATTTAGCTAAAAATACATTTTGAGCTTTAAAATGTATTCGACTTTCAGGTCTTATATTAACCTTTTTTTTAAGGTTTTATATTTAAAATGTTCGTTACAAAAACTTGTTGACTGCAAAATCTAAAAAAATAAAACTGTGTTAACCGAATTCAAATGTTTTGTCCGAAATTAAATTTTTGACTCACCGGGTATGTTGACTGATAAATGATAAAGTCCACCAAGAATATTTCATTTAAAACTTCTCAATTTTCAGCAACCTTTGTGAACATTAAAGTATAGATTTCAGTGTTTATGAGATGCACCTTCATGCACAATGAAGTTCCTGTTTGTGTCAAACAGAGGACAGAAGCAGTGTGTCCACAAATGAATGATGACACCTTTACCATGGGGTTTTTTTTTTTTCTCTCACAGCCAATCACCACAACCATTCTTCAATTTATAGGCGCTGGCAGTTCAGTGGTAGCAGTTTACGCAACTGAATGCGTCCATTCTTCACATGATGGGTAGGGACAAACGTACTCTATTGTGTCGGTATCACTTTAAGGGCACTTTAATTTTTTAAACGATGCCCAGCCCTACATGTGGTAGAGAATATCGACACACTTGAGTATTGTGACATTATGTTTTGTGTGTTTAATCAATAGTTTGCATAGAAAGATTTGTGGCAGTGGTTCATTCCCCTTAACGCTTAATTCATATCAGCCTTTGACTCTACCATTCCAACGACAAAAGACAACTGAGACAGGAAGAAGTAAGCACATACATATCTCTAGCGTGAACACAAAGAACACAGGCCTATAAAACAATATATCAGCTTGCTTACGGTATTGCAATATATTAAATGGTAACCTCTGTATCCCGATACATATCGTATCGCCAGATTATTGCCAATACACAGCTCTAGAAGGGACAAGTTTTTATGACATGACTATTTTGGTAAAAACATTAAACATTTTCCATAGTGTGGCGGATAACCTTCTGAGATTTACTTTTTAATTTCAGACCCTGCTGCTGCATAATCAAAGTGGGCCGACGACACATCTCACCTGGGGTGGAAGGGTAGGTGGATGTGCCCTGGGCTGAGCCCTGGACAGCCCCAGCTTAATTAACCCCTGGCCGTTACAATAAATAAAAACTGTCTTCGTCTTTAGAAACTTCAAAACTCAGCCACACAGTCCATGTCTCCTCTGTCCATCTGTGTGGTCAGTATGTTACAAACAGTTACATTGCCAAAAAGATTAAGCTAGCAAAAGTTTGGAACATACTGAGAATATGGATATACAGTGGAGAAATAGATTATGCAACAGTAGAGTGTCTATGGACAATTTGCTACTTTGCTTTAATCATCGAATGGCCTAGCTGTTAGGATTCAAAACTATTGTCCTGTATAGAGGTGCTTTGTGCTAAATGCTAAAGCTAATGTGCCATAATGCTTACACTGATGATGGACACATTGATGTTAAGCAGATACAATACTTAACATGTTTGACATCATGTCAGTAGGCAAACATTTGCCAATTAGCACTAAACACAAAGTACAGCTGAGGCTGATGGGAATGCCACTGCAGGCTTTTGGTAATAATCTACAGTATTGGACAAATTAAGATGCTGTCACTGGATGAAAACTTAAAGAATGAACACAGTTATTTTAATTCTGTTTTAAATGGCAAATCATTTGTGAAAGATGTTTTACTCAAAACCTCAAATTACAACCTCCTGGTGGCACTAGAGGAAAAGTCAGATGATCTCCGAAGTCATTAGGATTCATTGTCTGGGAACCATTTCAGGATAAATTTGTAAGATTTTAGAAGAGTCATATTGTTGGGTCTTGGTCTGGGTCATCTTGGTAAGCTGGGCTGGCCACCAACCCAAAGCATCAGTATTTGACAACCCGGGAAACTCATAGTGTTGGTATTAGTTTAGACGACCTGGCAATGAGACCCAACAATCAACTATGTGACACATTATACCTTCAATGTCTGTACCAACAGTCAGGGAATCATTTATGCTAGGAATCATCCTCATGGCACAATGGATATCTGTACCAAACATTTCAACCACCTGTGTATATGGCACTAGAAAAGTCATGGGATCACCACAGTCAGGAGGATTCCTCCTCTAGAGACAATGAATGTATGTACCAAATTTCATCCATTCAATAGTTGTTGAGATGCTTCAGTCTGGGCAAAAGTGTTGGACCGACAGACTGACGGACCAACAGACATAAGCATCTCCTGAGCTATGCCGCTAGTATTGGCTAGAAATTGTACCCCTTGCACTTAATTACTTTGAATCTTTTGCTGTGGAACAAAACTCTTTACTGCTCTTTCTGCACTCACAGCCCAGAGCTTTACACCATAAGGAGTTTCCTGGAGGACGTCCATGTGAGAAGTTTGGCTTCTCCTTTCAAATTTTTTTGTGGTTTGACTCATAGTGCTAATTAGAGACTCGGACGGCCAAGAAAAGAAAATCAAATCCTCACCCTGCAAAGACCACAGGCAGCTTAAATGTGCAACACAATGAATATAATGTAAGCCACCCACCAACATGTTTGCACAGCACCTGCAAATGTGTCATCAAAATGAAACTGCACAGCGGAATCCAGCCTACACCAGAGAGAGCCATAGGAGTTATTCTGCCATTTGATGCTCTGAGTTCAAACCTAGTGTAGGTGAAAGCAAGCCCTTGGAAGGGCTTTGCCTCAAAGCCCGGGCAAATCTCATTGTCTACTTATCAGCCTCAAATTTTCTCCGCCTTACTGAGATATTCCCTTAGAGAATTAGGGATAATAACTAAAGTGATGACTGTCATGATGAGTCTCTATCTCTCTCATGTTCAGTACCCCCTCCTCTCTCCGTCTCCCTCTCTCTAACTTTCCCCTATTTATCTAATTCCCCACATATTAATGTACATTTTATCTCCTGCCAGTTCATTTAGCTCAGATGTCTTTGATGAGAATCTGAACATTACTAAGAGTGAATGTTGCAACTCACCAGGAACTGACAGTAATGCATAGTACAATGCAGGGAGTTACCAAATGAGTGTAAGAATGAAAATGATGATCTAGTTTATTAATGCTTTGGTGAACAGTGCAGATTGTAGTTGCTGGAATACAATAGATTGGCTTAATTGGCAAAGATGAAACCCCAGTTACTGGCGCCAAGACAAACACTACAAAACTGAGAAGGGAATCTTGTAAAGCTGACAACACTGTCTCTTTAGCGTGTGGCTCAGAGTCGCCTCTGCTACATTTTTCCCCTTATATGACAACACTTTTCTTCAACCACAGTGTTTTCTGGGCTCCAACAAAGCCGTTAGAACATCTTGTTCTTTTGTTACCCTGAACCAATACATTATTGGTGAACAGCTTTGTTTTCCACAAGAGCATTTTGTCCTTAAAATTCTAACGAAAAGAAAGAGAAAAGCTCGTATGATGATGAAGTCCCTTTTATTCGTGGTGAAACGTATCAAGGTATCCAATGCAATTGGAGTGTGGGACTCATATACATGTAACATATAACATGAGGTAACTATACACATAAAATCATAACTGGAGAGAGGGATGTCCCAATCACGTTTTTTTTGCAGGAACGTCCACTCCGAGTCAAAGTTATTACCGTTACTGAACCTTTAAAAGAAATGCCCGGCTCTCGCTGATCTGCAGGATCAGGTTGGAAAAGACCTGACTAGACACAACGTTACTTGATGTATTTTACATTCAAACTTTCAAAAAACAAATGCTGTCTCAATCACTGATTAATGCACATTACTGAAAATAGGTCATAAGTTAGACAATTATATAACAGTTAGCCCAGAAGTTTCCAATATTATTATTAGCAATACAGAATCATGATACACCATCCAGAATAAGTGGAAAATTGTTTCTGCTATTGAGGTTTTTTTTTAAAATGCTTCAAAAACTACAGACAATCTCCATTTTCTGAGATCCGAGACACAGAGATCTCCGGACCTCAGCACATAATGTATGTCCAAAATTATGTACATGGCTCCACAATGCTTGGAATAAGCCAAACTTCTCACTTTGTTATATTCGGAGCCAAGTAAGCATGATGCATTTCCTGGCGATGTCTTTCAGAATACACAGCTGAAGCTAAATTTTGCAAGCTCATCTAACTAGCACCTGCTGCTTGGACTTAATTATCCAGGCAGGGAATACGGACACAAACTGAGGGGGAGTCTCAAGTCTTCATCTCATTTACACCTTAGTAATGAAAATGACTAACATTATTAACTGGCCCCTTTGTTAGAGACATAGCACTACTTGACTAACCTACCTACCACTTGCGGTGCAGTGATTTTAATTAGCAAGTCATCTGATTGGATAAAGATGCATCACTCTGCTGGATAGAGGAATACACACATTGTTTCTGTGTTCAATCAGGCCACAGATTCAGCCCAGTGCCAGGCAAGTCAAACAAAGTATAGTGCCATTATATTCAATACTAAGAGTAAAATCTTACTGTGCTTTTCAGTGAATACACCATGTTTCCTTAATGTAATCTTTTCAGGCGCTGAAAAGAAAGAAAAAAAAAAAGATATAATGGGTTTGAAAATGCTTTTAAAAGGAAAAGGGTTCATCCCAACCCAGAGAGAAACCTGTATCTTCCCAAGTTAACTAAGAGATCATTAACAATTCATTACAATAACAATAACATTACTATTACTACTAATATTTAAGTAGCATGATGTTTTCATGATGCTTTCTCAACAGATCATATCACAACAAGGTCTGCACTTAACAATTTTTTTTTTTTTTAATTATCAGTTAATGTCTTGATTATTTTCTCCCTAAATCGATTAATCGTCTAATTTTCCCTAAAGGTCCAAGGTTAACGTCTTCAAACCGCTTGTGTTGTCCAACTAACAGTCCAGAGCCCAAAGGTATTTGGTTTATTATGAGACAAAGAAAACCATCAGATCCTCACATTTAACAAGCTGAAAATATTAAATAATTAATCATTTTTGTTACGCACTAAACCATGCAGGGTTTAGTAACTATATTAGTTTTCCCTGATCTGATGGTTGTAGATGGTCCTCAATGGACTTATGTAGCAAGTCTTTTGGGTGTTATTCATTTATTATCTCCTTCATCAACTTTATGTACACAGACGTGGTAATAATATTGGTCAAACATAGTGGGAAATTGCATGTTTCTTATTTAAATGAAAATGTCGTCTAGGGGGAGGACCCCTATAAGCCACTTTCCAAAAACATGCTCAATGAATGATTTCAGTCATGTTTGAACTTCTTAAATGTGAGGATTTTGTGCTTTTCTTTGTTGATTGTAAAGTCAATCTTTGGCTTTTAAATTGTTAGTCAAACAAAATAAGCAATAATAATAATAAAAAAAAATGCTCCTCTGGGTTTTGGAAATTGTGATGGACATTTTCTGTGTAGTCAATAGTCAACACATCAATTGATTGATGAGATTAATGCAGCACTAAAAATGACTGTTGTGCAGGTGACATTTTATTTCCATGAAACTATGACTCGAGCCAGACAAGCATCAACATCTGTTCACTAGTTTGTCCACCAGTCCCCTCCAGTCGTGCTTTCTCATTCTTGGGTAGTGATGATATGTAGACTATGTATCATGAGTCATTTAATATAGAGTAAAGCAGCCTGGCTAAAGGGCATATGGCCATGCTGGAGCAGAGCCATGCGGCTTAAGGCGGGGTAAACGGATGGGCAAGAGATTGTTGGTGCATTAGCTGTTCGGCTCTGCATCATGTTTCATGGTCGTTCCTACAATGAGCACACTGTTTATCCAACAACAGTAAATAAAACATTACAATCATATTTTTTTTTTTTTTTTGCTCCATGAGAAAGTTGGTGTTTGAGGGAATTAGGCCTGTCACATTGTAAACAGCGTTTGTCTGTGCATGATGAGCACGATGAGAGACAGAAGGACAGGCAGAGCGCTTGTTATCCACAAAAATATCCTTGGCGACGAAACGACGCCGTAATCACACATTATTCACGGACAGTTTGTACAGACACTAACATTCTGCTGAGGCTATGATCGGCTGTGATTGGTTAAATGCACGAGAGGAAATGCTGCTGCAGAGCTAGAGAGCTGACCACGGACTGTGTGTGTCGACTGTTGATTATGGGGAGAGCCTGTGGTTCCATCTATTTCATATTCATGAGCCAAATGGTTCATGTTGTATTATTCATGAACAAATTAGCCGTTCAAAACACCAGTGTGAGCAAGGCCGTATGCGGAATGCAGAGGGACTCAAAAACCGAACTTTCACTAGAAACTCTTACAACTTTTTTTCGGTCCTATTCACAAAATGTGTTTTCTTTCTATCACTGACCTTGATGCTGTATTCCCTGTTGAAATGAGCTGCTGTATATCTTTTTTATTTTTTTGTACATCATTCTGGGCTTGGGTCATTACAGCAGTTTCCACGCACAAGCAGTAGTGAGGCGAAACACTCCCTTTTAAAAAAAAAAAAAAAAATCCTGTTTACTGTACGAGAGGTTGAGAGCCGACTGGCTTGTAAGAGACCGGCTTTGTTCTGTCTCTCTGATCGGCTGGCATGCTAGCAGTCAGGACAGAGCAACAGAAGTGTGTCCAATCACGCTGAGCCTTGTTTTAAAAGGCCCTGCAGTCCTTTGGCATAGGCCGCTTTTACGACCCAAAATCGAGGTGACGAGCCTGGCCCTCTTCCAAGCCCTCGAGCCCGTATATTCTGTTTGAGCATATCCAGAATAAAGTGCAGCGCTGCAAGGAGGCCCCAAGAGACACCTCTACATGTGTAACTGACTGTGTGTGTGTGTGTGTGTGTGTGTGTGTGTGTGTGTGTGTGTGTGTGTGTGTGTGTGTGTGTGTGTGTGT
>JBBPCS010000130.1:9684657-9713660 GCA_037974645.1 Hollardia meadi
AAACAACCCCCCCCCCCCCCCCCCACAGACTCAACAGGGGGACAATCAGCACACCCTATTTTAGTTTGCTAGTAATAGACATGACATTATTTTGATCTCGTAGTGTTGGCGGAATCAAATAAACATGCCTGTGCTTTTCATTTTTTTAATGGGTCATGATATATATTTGTGCACTCTAAAGATTTTTATTCACATAAAACTGTTGGAATTTGCAAATCAGATTCAATGAAACTTTATATATTTCTATTTCTTACAAAAACATGTAAATCTAAAAGTTAAAGGTGCTTTTATTATCGTCATGAAAGTGACAATGCTGCTTTTTGTTGTCAATTAGCCATTTCCTCCAATGTACTGTGTAATAAATGGGCAATGGTTGGTTTGTTTGTTTGTTATTTGTAGGTCATGTTGCACATTTGCATATTTCTATTTTGGATTCATTCTGGTGTCAGGAAGATCACACCACATGCACTTACTACACTAGAAGAGTCCTGACAGCAAGTTGCACACTTAAAACAGATAAACATGATTTATAAAACCCTGGAGCATGAGTACTGAAAAACAGCCCTCTTAAATATTGCACATAGAAAACCAGTCTATCATTGCTCTTTCCATCTTGGAGCAGGCCCTGATTTTAATTACTATACATGGTGAATTAGCTAATGAATAATGAATGGATTCCTCACACTAAGTGCTCTGACTGCTAATGCACTTGCAATTCTCTAACCCCCCCACACACTGCCAGTGTTGCTTTCTGATTCTGTCTTCTTTTTTCTTTTTTTTTTTAGCCCCCCTCCATCTCTGATCCACACACACAATTTCTTCCCACCTCTGCTTTTCTTACTCTCACTGAGATTTGATTAGATTCTCCTCTGTAAGGAATTATTTAGTGACGAGAGTAGAGGACGAGCCTGAGACAGAGAAAGGCTCTAGGATTCTAGGATAGAGGGAGACAGATAGTGGTTCTCGGGGGAGTGAGGGAGAAGGAGAAAGGTGCTTCGAGGAAAGAGAGTGGAAAAAGCTGCATAAGGTGCAGCGGAGCCGCAGACATGCAGAGCGAGACAGAGACAATGTGCTTTATGTGCTCAGGGTGCAGAACTTCAAATTCCATGAAGTTGAAAAATCTACAAATATGCATCTACAAATATATGAGAATATCTGTAATACTGAATTATTCAAGCAGATAGTCGATGTAGATGGCAGATGTAGATGTGTAGTTTATCTTGCTAGCCAGCTGGAGAGAACAGTGAAACCCCAGACACATAGGTTCTGTGTGGGTTTTGTACATTATTTATCCTCGTGTCGCCCATTGCATGATGGAATAGTAATACGAAAACATGATGGATGGAATTGCTGGCAGTATATTTATAATTGAAACAATGTTAAGTATTTATTTATTGTAAGTATTATATTAAAATGATTCATTTGACATGTGCAATATGAAAGGGTCACTCTTGTCCATGCATCCTCAGAGAAATATCATCTGAGTTGCGCAGTAAAGTTTCTGCAGCTTTCACTTCATTGTCTTGCTTTTTAGTTAGCTCTTAGTTAATTCTAACCTCTCTTTCGAATGTCGTTTTCAACCACAGCCGGAAGCTGCTTTTTCAGCAAAGACGCTCCAAATACCCACTGTTCACCATCTGCCCAGCACCAAACGGCAGACAGTGAGCAACCAGCTGATGAACATTGTGGAGCGTTTAACAGCTAAAGAGCCAGACAAAGCCACAAACGGAGCTAAAGGGAGATTATACTCATCGGGTGTCCAGGAACAAGACTCCAAATGAATGCTAAGGTCCCTCCGTCTCTGCTGGATGTACAGTATAAATAAACAACTGTTTTCTAATAAATTAGTTAATTAAAAATAAATAATCAGTTTTAAAGGTAACACCCGGGTAACGATTTGGATTAGGCTACACATAAGTTACTTATTGCATGCATATTCATATTGGCACTTTGTTAGTCATTATAAAGCATTCATTAATGCCATTAACTAAGAGTTTACTCAATAATCTCCAAATTAATGCTTACTGGTAGTAAGTATAATGAATTATGTTCTTAATATGCTTTGCTCAGTATGGGCCTTATAAGGTGGTGGTACCACAAGAATAGTCATTCTCACTTAATTACACTTACAGTAGTAGTTCTACTTAACCGTATAAGGCCCATACTGAGCAAAGCGTATTAAGATCACAATGAATGTACAACAACTTACTATCAATAAGCTCAGTAATCAGGAAACTCTGGCCTACTAGTTAATGGCCTAGTAATTGTAGAATATGTTGGTGCAGAATAAGGCAATAAGTGCTTTATGATAATAAAGCCATGATATATGATAATAAAGAGCCATTTGTATTACAAAAATGCATTCTAATATGCAACTAGTTAACAGTAAATATGTGTTTCTACTGCCCTCGAGTTATTTCATCTTTTAGGCTTATGTGCAAAAAAAAGAGATTTATGTGAAAAGATCCCATTCCCTTGAGACAAGTCTCCTACTTCTACAGAATAATTTAAAAGTCCACATTGTTTATCTTGTATCTGTATCGTGTCTCATTCAATATAGCATGAAAAACATTGTTGCAGAAAATATTTCTTAAAGCCATAAAAAAAAGAACCTCTTGAGGGATAATTGCCTTCACTTGAAATATGTTTAGTATTAAACAAGCAAGCTGCATGCTTGGCACAAACGAACATAATGAAAGGGGTGAAAAAAACAAAAACAAAAACAAGCTACCTCAGACGAACAATAATCAGCACCACAGCAGTTGGACAGCTCCACCTCAGGCTAGCCGGCACTAAATATAAACTGTGTCAAACATGTAAAGACAACCCAGGGTAATGTTAACTCAAAGACACATGTACTGTGACATAATACATGGAATTATGCTGACAACGGCATTCACAAGATGAAATTAATGCCAAAGATATCATTGGCGTCTTAATTTCATATATGGTGAAAATCACACACCAACATCCTTTTCTTCTTCACCAAGCCGAGCAGCAGTTCAACAAGTTAAACTTAAAGTATGACTTTATCAGGCATTACAAAGCTAAAGCGCTGCAAAGGTATGCGCAAATGTGTAAGCGAATCTCACAGTGCTGCAGGAAGCTGTGGTAAAAGCCTGATGTAACTATTGCGTTGTGCAATAGTAAGTTAGCGTAATAGTAAGTAGCGTATTTAATGCACTGTATGCTTACTTTAGTTGTCATGTTTGATTATTTGCTTGTGAAATATCAAAACACACACACACACACACACATACAAAACAAACACCAAGGACAAACAAGGACAAACCAAACAGGGACACTTTCTGGCACAACGCCAATCTTTAACAGCTTATTAGCATGCCAGCTGAGACTTCTCAGCCTGAACAAATAATGAAAGAAAAACAAGATGGACTACCTACTGTATGCTGTCAACACTGGCTACACATAATCAATCAGCCATCAGCGGTGAGAAACTTTATGCACTGCCTCACCTCGCACAACCACAGCTGGTCTGTTCAGCAGCTGGCTCTGCAGATAATAAAATGTCACGACACTTCCTTCACCACTATCAAAATAAGACGTAACGATCGTCATCATCGGTGAAGAGATGCAAAGCTGAAAATGGCCGCCACGTTTGTGTTGCAACAATACAACAAATCCCAGGCCTTCCAGATGACCTTGCACAAGCAGCGTGGTGGTGAGGATTTGTGATCCTCCATGTAGATCTGAGCCTTTATGAGAGACTGCGTGTACAGTGTAGGACATCCATCTCTTACAAAATTGTTGACTGCTACTTGAATAATTGCATTTTCCCTGCTTTGATTTCGGACTGACTATGAGGCGGTCTCCCACCGAGCGTCACGCATTCGCTGCTCATGTATCAAAACAGATTAACAGAGAGAAAAGAAAAGAGAAAGGGGGGAGAGAAAAAAAATCACACCACTGAGAAAATGTCTGCTCTACAGCTTTCATTTATTGAGTCCAAATATATTTGATGGTGGTTATTTTTAAACAGACCTTAATCCTTGCTCACCCTTCGTCGTGAGGCAGATAATTATAGTAATCTGGTCGAAGGGAATTTAATTTCCTCGCTGTGAATCGTTGCAGTGGGATGGACTAGTCGCTTTATGAAAGAAATGTATAGTGCCCTACAAGTCTGGAATCTAGATGGTGACACCTATACAATATGGAACTTTGCTTAGGATCCACTTTTTGCAATTCCGAGATATTAATTAGCTCTAGTGGCACCAGAGACCATTATAATACATGGCACATGGCAGGGGTATACTTTAAGAAGAATAGATGAGAAGTAGCCATTGTTCTTTTTGTAAAGAGGATGAGGTGAATAGATTGCCTTCTAAGTAGGACAACCTAATGACGCTCTTCTAATATTCACTTCAAATGAAAATCTACCCTCTACTTCTAGAAGCTTTGTGTCTTAAGTGCCTTATATTGGGAATTTCTTTTGAAGATATTCCAAGAAGTCAGAGATTTCAGATCCTCCTATTGTAGCCAGACAGGAAGGAGCTTGTAATGTACACGCCGTGCTTGTCCTGCCCTTGAGCAGTTCAGTAATTCCCCGCTGACTCTCCGCACAGCTCCAGGGGCGCTCTACGTGAGGACGACCCTGCACTCTGACCTCCCTGGAGGGAGCAAAGTGAAAAGAGTTTGACTGCAGGGATCAATAGAAGTATCACATCGTTATCACTCTATTAAAGCCGGTTAAGCGGTTTGAGAAAGAAGGATTTAGCTTGCATTCAATCCTTGACCAAGATATGCTTCTGTTGTCTGTATGAGTAATTCTTACGCTGTGCATGTGTAGTTATGGCTGGATCAAATGTGACCTTGAGGTGAATGCATGCGTGTTCACTGCACAGCAAAGAATATTATATATTTGTGTTTTTGGAGTCGCAGGTATCGTTAGCAGAATCTATCTGCTCATGCGCGATGACAAAGCATAATGGCATATACATTTTTTTCGTTTTTCAGTGCAATATTTAAGGCTTTTTGTTGATGTGTGCTGAGGGTAATTATGCGTAAGCAGCTAACTTATAGTCTCACAGGTGCACACTGTGCGCACTTTATGGAAGCATAACTAGATGATTGGATGCTATGTGCTTTTTAGACTATAGCACATTAACGAAGCTGTGTTTCCACACTGCTCTCATCTTGGGCATTTTTTAAGACTCCAAACAGGATAATGAGTACTGGAGCCAGGCCTCAGAGTGGATGCAGATCTGACCCCAACTAGATATCTCAGCCCTTGCAATTCACCACTGCCGCATCAGAAACAGTATCTTACAGGCAGACGTGCCGTGTCACGTCAGGAGGAGCATCTCGCTTCTGTTTGTTTCTATTACTTCCACGTTTTTCTCTTCACCTTTCAGTAGCATTGGTCAAGTCAAAACCCGGTCAAGGCAACACACAGGTCAAAGCTTAATGCTTCCAACAACTTCCAACAGCATATGCTCGAACCTTTATAGCTTTTTAAAACATTTGGATTAGAGGAGAAGTAGTCTATGGTTGGCATAATGTTTAATGGCTTCAGCCTGCATCTTTTAAGTCTTGTTATAACTGGATGTATTGACAGTAAGTGTATACTTCTGTTTTTATTGTTAATATTTTATTTATCAACCTTAAAGACTCTTTTGAAAGCCATAGTAATGCATACAATTCTTCATCGTCACTCACCATAATGTCACACCAAGCCAAAGCTGTTTTACCTAAAATAACCATCACCTCATTTTATTCACCACACAAGATAAACATAATTTATGTCTCTGTAATTTTACATCATAAATGGAACCTTACCATGATTTTGGTTCACGCATGGGACATCACAATAGTGTGTGTTAGCGTAAGAGTATGCCACTACAAACATAGTTTCAGCATAATGACTTCTCATATGATGGTATAGGACAGAATCCAGAGAAAGGATTTACAATAAGAGACAGTAACACACTGGTGGGCAGCAATCTTAAACAAAAGAACAAAAGACTGCAGCATGTATTGTGCCATCTGTTGTCAGTATCCTGTCACCCCAATGTGAACACAAAAGCTCCAGAGAGAAGTGCCTCCAACTTCTATTCAGTCAATTTGCAAACGAGAATGGCCGGAATTCATTGGCAAAAAGCTGTGACTGAACAGGGGACACTCCAGTGAACTAATCCCTTCGAGCACTCTGCATTTTGCAGGGAATGGCAACTTGCCAAGACTGGCCATTGAAGCTACATTGCTATTGTGTCATTTTTAATGCAACACTTTTGTCTCTCTCAATACTAATGAATAACGGTATTTTGGCCTTTTGAAAGTATTGCCACAGCACCAGTGATAGGCCACAGGAAGGCAGAAGTCTAAATGGCTCCTACAAAGCTAAAGTAGTTTTTATCCCTGGCCATGGAAATCTTAAATTTACATGTCATATCATTGAAACGTAACTCCTGGCACACTTTCTACAGCTTCTGAACCCGAAAGAAATCACATTCAATACGTTATTAACACATTTGGAAAGAGCTGCGATGAAGCATAAAATGTAACAAGGGCATCACTGTGATGTGGAACCTTTTAAATTAAATATTTAGCAATTGATCTTTCAAACAAAATGAGTGTCACGAATTTGTTCATAACTCTTTTTCTGGCAGTCCAACGACGATGCACAGCTGCATGTTCACCTACTTCACCAGTCACACAAATCCTCTGCTAAAGCAGTGATCTGTTTAACTACTCTCAGAAGGCAGCTTACTGTATGGTGTGTGCGCAGCTCGTTATTCTGCCACTGCTGCTGGCTGTGTGTACTCACCTACCTAAACCCAAGCTGCCACCTGCTTTTTTTTTTGCTTTTTTTTTTGCAGTGCATGTGGAGAGAATATCCACAGCTCAGTTTTCTGATAGCGATAGTCCATATTTGTGTAACCAATTACCAATATTGTCCCCACTGCCTGAGTCATGCTAACATACTTCACTGGCCCGTATTCGCAGTCCAATCAGCCTCAACCCGGCCACAATGCCCCTCAACCTACAACTGGCCGATCCTGCAGATCTCTTTAGGAGCACAGTCATAGGAGCAGATTGGTGGGATACACAAGTGACACGAATACTAAGAGCGCCCTCGCATTCAGTCAGTGTGCCTCCCAGGGCATCCTGTCTTAATCCGTTTGCAGAGACCAGACAGGGCCTTGGCAGAGTGCATTCGAACATGGAGGTCCCTGCTCTGCAGATTATTTAGCCCATGCAATTATCATAATGGAGGCAGCATAAGGTAATACGTGAATAGGAATTGAATTATCACTTGAAAGGTGTCTCTTTACCCTCTCGCTCTCCCTCTTTCCAGTTTTGCCACAAGATAGCAACCTTGAAATTAAGGCACGTGAAATGACATATAGGAACTCTAATTTGTATAATGTGATGCTGACTAATAACATAACACACACGGTAAATTCCCTGAAAAAAAAAACGGTTGGACGCAGGTATATTTCTTGGCAATAAATGCCCCTAATCAACATGGCTTAAAATGATTCCAATCCCGTTGTCAGAATTCACACACGCGAATTGTCCGATTGTCTGAAAAATGTCACGATTTAAAGCCAATGTTGTTTTTTACATCCGATGTCTCTTCTATTAAATCATTAGAGCACTTTTTACCTGGTAGTTTGATACCCTCAAACCGCTCTCAAGTCTCACCAAAAAGTCACGGCAATCTCAAAGCTATTTAATAAACAAAAATGTCAACAAAATAGAGATGTCACAATTCAATAGCCAAGACTTGCAATCACCCCTCTATAGGGCAAAGAGGCAGGATGGCTGATGTAGACGTGATGCCAGTGCATATTTTCTGACAGCAAATTAAGACGTGTCTAAAAGGTTTTTGCTCGAACAGTGATTGTCTGTCCGACCATAATTCCAGATGGCAGTTTGATTGCTCTCAATTTTGCCGTTCTTTTAATTTAATCTCATTCCATCACAGACTGGACAAAATGAGCCTGGTCATCTAAAATTGTGATGATTTTCAATAATATGATGGTGCCATCTGGGAGCGCTGCTGCCCCGAGGGGGTGGTGTAGGTTAAGCTCAGGTCGGAGGGTCAACTGTGCCACCCCGTTTCTCATATTTCATGATGAAGAGACCTAGATTACTGTCTGTTCTCTTTGGTTGGTCAGAGCTTGTTTGGATAGTTATGGACCATCTTTTTGCCTTGCAGTCATTGCAGGAATATTCTCAGTAGCCTGTATACTGAAGTGGTTAGACTTTAACCCCTTGTGAACCTGCACACAATATTGGTGGGTGTGGAAAATGAACGGATGGATGGGTTTTCTTTATATACTATATTTCTGATCCATATTTTGGGGGCTTTGATCTTTTATAAACTGTCAACCGTCATCCTAAAGCTTAATCAGTTTTTTTTTTTTTTCTCACATTAACATTAAATCAAATGACTCTGTATAAAACATGAGGGGTTGCACATAGCGCCAAAAATCTGTGGTAGTGTCAGCCAATTCTGCAGTTCCAGAAAGCTCATTGTTTGGAATTTACATGACCTGCATACAGCATTCAGTGTATGGTTGAGTCAATATATCAGTCAGCTTGTTTTCATGTTTTTGTGCCCCCTGGTGTCCACAAATCGATTAATGCAGCTTTAGAATTAAAGAAACCAACGGAGCTTTTATAGCATGCAGAAAATCCAACATTGTTCCATTACAGTGATCCATTGAGCCGTACAAAATAACGACAAATTGCTTAAAATGTAGTATATAGAATGTAAATGCATTCTGGCTCCTGTGTTGACGTTTAAGTAACCACGTAAACACTTAAGGTCATCTTTATTAAATACCTGCAGTCGTCACGACATACTGAACCCTATAGCTAAGATCTATTCCACCTTTTTCACTCACAAAGCTCTTTATCTCCATGCAGATGAGAGGAAACACTTCAGCATAACCCACTATTATGACCTTGCTCATATGTTTGTTTTTCCGTTCCTTGTCTGCGGCCGTGTTTCAACAAGACATTATAGGATTCTACCTCCAATGCAATCAAGAGGATGTTTAACTTTAAAGGGTCCAATTAAAGGCACAGACATTATTTCAATTTGGTTTCAGACAGGGCGGATTTAATGATTTCTCATTCCCCTTTGGGCACCCCACTCAGTGAAGTATTATTCCGCACAGGGTGCAGCTAAAAAAAATAAACACCAAAACGTGGTTTGCATCATTCTTAGCAACCAACTAAACCACAGTGTGCCGCAGACGTGGTCTGGAATTCTTCTCACAAAGCAGAGCAGAGCAAAGAGAGACTGCACTGCCAACATACCTTGTTTAAACGCACAGTTGTTGTTTTTTCTGCCAGGAGGGGTGTCTGAATCAACAATGAAAACTAAAGACAGTTTGATGATGTCATGAAGTAGCTTGGGATCATGGGAGTTGTTGCCTTCACTGTTAAACAACCACCACTGCTGATGAAAATCTATCTGACGTGACGCAAGCAGAAATGTTCACGGACGGATGTTCATGGTAATGTTTTAAGTTTTAATAGCGTTATGTTTTGTCACGTGCACTGATTTCATTCTTCACTCTCTGATGCTGCCCTGGAAGTTACAGGGACATGCTAACAAATGAAACGCCCCCCTGCCCTTGAATAAAATTGTGGATTTCTCTGGGCTTAAATATTGCTGGAAACACTTGGGCTCATGCACAACTCAACAAAATATAACACTGCTCTAGTTGTTTATGGACATTTTAATGCAGAAATGTTACACAGCATGTCTTCAAAACACTCAATAAACGTGACTAATGCAATAAGTAGCAGTAAGGCCTGTAGTCTAAACAACCTGATCTTACTCTATCTACAGGCATATACACAGTTTAAAATTGGCTGCAGGACGCAAGCCAGTGACAATACTAAAAAAAAATGTTTGTTGGATAACACCATCAAGAGAATGAAAAATGTTAGAGAAAATGCTCTTTATTTTTGCTGTTCTGAGACTCGTCCGGTCAACGAAAGGGCCATCATTTCTGCTCCTGTTAAAGGAATAGACTTTGGCTGATAAGTCAGCAGCAGCCAACAGCCTCCTAGATTTATTTCCTTAGCACCAGCACTCTGCGTACTGAGGCCTAAATGGGGGAGGGGAATTGCCTTTTTTTCCCCAGGTGGAGCAGAGGCAGAGAGTGAGAGAGCACTCTCAGTCTGCATGTCAGAATGAGACAGCAGCAGTGGTGGCCTCCAGTTACGATGGGCCCAGTACAAGATTTGAAAATTGCAACCCCCGAAACAAGCCTGAAACATGCACACACACACACAAACACACTCCACGGCTTCTTTTTGTCGAAGTTGTGGCTTTAAACCTCTAGTCTTCACTTCAACAGCATGGAGCAACACAGACAGATGGTCACAATCATGAAATCAAATTACCCACTTAACAAATCAAGTAATTATTGTTAAGATGTTTGCATACATGTAGCCTACAAATGCGTTAATTACTGAAGAGCACAACAACACTTCAAGGCTGCACACAGGATTTGAAATCACAGCACTCGTTGTTTTGTAACCTTACAGCATTGTAGCTGATGTGTTTTATTGAATTTTTAGTGATTATTGATATATTTTAATATTTCATCTTCCTGTTTCCTTCTGACAAAGAACAGCAGTAAATCCTTACTTTTGACAGGCTGGAACCAGAGAGTATTATACCTTCTTGCTCGAAAATTGATATATTGACAAGCTAAATAGGTGTTGATTACATTTTTTTTTATTATTCAACTAATATATTAATTGGCTAATTGTTTAAGCCATATTTTGATTTCCTCGAAACCATTTCAAAAGATAATGCTGGCACTATTCTATATTCTTTCTGTACCTTTTTTGGTCAACAAATCCTCTGAAAAAAGGAAACAATAAATTGATCCGACGAACATGCATTTTTGTGGAGCCAAAACATGAGTTTCCACTATTGTCCAAAAACTATTAGAAAACATCACTGAGGCCCAGCGTTGCACTGGGTGACATGTTTTTCCATTACACTGAACATTGTTAGTAGATTTTGAGTCCATTCTACGTACTCACTGGTGCGCCAAATGTAGAAAAAAAAATAGTACCCTATAAATGCACTCACTCACTGCAGGTTACTCCAGTTCCCAGCTGTTTGGATAGTATCGAGTCTTTTTTAACAAAAGGGAACTATTCATTTGTGACCTGTTGTTAAAGATTTGCATGTTCAATTGAAACAAACTGACTTTAGGCTGAGTGCCACAGACACGAGGACAGTCGGAATATATTTAGAGATGGACTAACTCAATGAGGGTGTCGGTCTTGGGATGTGTTCACAATAATAAAAATGTAGGATATCACCATATCCATTAACATACTGTCTTGCTGTGGTAGCTTAGGTCATTGTTTACTGTATTTACTGTATATACTATGACATATTCATTAGAACTGAAGATTTGCATCATCATTTCAAACACTGACACACTTGTATCCATCTGTATCACCAGAAACAGTCAATGTACACAGGTCTTGTAGGACCCAGATGGCCTGTGGGGTTTCAAAATCAGCACAAACGAGGATTTAAAAAAAACAAACGTATGTAAATGTAATGAATCAGTAAGTGTTGAATGAATTAGCAAGATGACATTCAGTTCAACAGACAGCGCACTTGTCTCCATTATGATGAGAGACTCGCCAGATTTCATATCACTTTATATTTTACACACTCAATATCCTAATATCCCACTCACTGGATCAACTGCAAATAGCTGTGATCAGTAGATACCCCCCTCCCCTTAATTAGCAGTAGTCTTAATGACATTAGGTACTAATATCAGTATTAGAATCTGATATGAGATTAGCATGCTTATTGTTGAACATGTCACTTTTTTGTCTGTTGTACATAAACAGTTAAAATCCTCCTTAGAAATCAGAGGGGGAAAGCTGAAAATGCCAACAAGCAAAAAAAAAAAAAAAAAATCAAAAGCAAGTTGTTCAATAATTGTCTTGTTACAAATCATCCTCAGTGATGTACAGTATTTTCAATATTTTCTTTGTGAGTAGCCGTGTTAACATATTTCTTCTCATATCCATACCATGAGACTATTCATCCATCCATTATCTATCACCGCTTATCCTATGCAGGGTCGCGGGGGCTGGAGCCTATCCCAGCTGTCATTGGGGGTACACCCTGGACGGGTCGCCTCCCACAGGTCTCACATAGAGACAAACAACCACACACACTCACATTCACACCTACGGGCAATTTAGAGTCACCAATTAACCGAACCTGCATGTCTTTGAATGTGGGAGGAAGCCGGAGGGATCCCACGCGGACATGGGGAGAACATGCGAACTCAACACAGAAAGGCCCTGGCTGGGAACCGAACCCAGGTCCTTCTTGCTGTGAGGCGACAGTGCCAACCACCATGTGACTATGAAACAGAGATTCTTTTTTTTTTTTGAAGTGTTACGTAACTTCTTGATTTTGTAGACACCCATTTATTTAGGACTTTGCATCACAGACTGCCAAGATTGCTTCCCTGTTGTGTGGGAATGTCCAAGACAACACATTCGAAATACTCTGCTTTATCTTGCAGTCTTTTTTCTATGTGCACCCTGATTGAGGCACTCTGTATGTTACCTCAGCACTCTTCCAACGAACTCATTATAACAAATGATTTTGGCATATCACAGTGCTGTCAAACATAATGCCACTGGCTGCTGGTGTGGAAGCAGGCAAGTAAGGGTGGGTGTGTTTTTTTTTTGTTTCTGGCAGGATTTTAGATGTAAGCAGCTACTGCTTTCAGTGGCTATGAATGCATGTTGAGCGTGCCTGGATGGAATCAATCCACACAAAGGAAGGATGTTCGAAGCAAGTTTTTTTCCTCTGCCAATATATGTAACATCCCTTTATGTAATGAGGCATTGTGCAGATAAGATGTATTCAGATAAAAAAATTTTATGAAGAATGTACAGTATGTGGCAAAAGCTATAATTACTCAGTGTAATTGAATGAATGAAACATCAACATGCTCATTGCTGAATTATACACTTTTTATTAAGCATTCCAGTGGAAATACAAAGTAAAGGGTGATGTTTCATTGACAGCTGATAATCTCTATCAGTGTTGTTTGTCATGTCTGACGCTTTCTTCTGTTAGTGCAGTATTGTTGTAATTCGAGCCAGACAAAATGAGCTCCTGCCAGTGGCATGCCTCATTCGATCTGATTCCCTAGCAGAGACTCATCTCTCCACAGCCTCTATCCACCATGGCTGGCGCAAAATCAAGCCACAAGTAGACTCATTTCTACTGATTAAGTCAGCCCACTCATCTTTACCAGAGAACATTTCCACCTCAGTTAGCAATGTTTACAGTTTAGGAAACACCTGTCATAATATCATAATTCTTTTCTTCCTGCTCTTGAGTTGATGGAGAAAGAGATGATCAACAGATAACTTGAGTTGGAAGAGTTGAAAAGACACAAGGAGAAAACTTAAACCTAAGGACCCAACAGGCGAGGCTAATGTGTTTTGCACTAAGCAGGAGTGATTTGCTCTTGGCAAAGGCATTAACTGCACTGGAGAATGGTGTCTGTATCACTTAGTAGCAAAGCTTGACACATTGTTGTCACATTTTATGATTGCACAGCATACATATATAATACATTACGTTTGGTATACAGTATGCAATGACCCATCAACATTACTGTGTGGAAGTGAGAGATACAAGCTGTACTGTATGTCTATTTTTATCTGAAGCACACTCAGGCATATTCCTTGACATTTTGGCTAAATGAACTAATCTAATCCAATTTAATCTAATCTAAGATAATGGAGTAACGGGTTTCTTGGGATATAATACATTCTGCTATAGTTATGCAAGAGACAATACCAGCCCTCTGTACACTCCTGAATTAGCAATTTGTTAGAGATTTTGGTGTGATGTTAAATTGGATCCTGATGAAAAGTAAACAACACTGCAATACTGATTTGACTCCCATTAATCATGAATCAGTGAAACCTCAGGAAATAAATCACAGATGAAATCACTTAAAGGCAATAAACAGGCTATAGAATATTTAAGTATCAAGTCTGGATAGTGAAAAATAATCCATGTTGGATAATATTGATCAGTGCCTTTTTTGTTGTGTTTTGACTCAAGATCAGTATTGGGTAACGTTACTTAAAAGTAACTTGTTATATTTCAAGATTACTGCAATTAAAAGAGTAACTTGTTACATTACAACTTTGTCGACTGATAAAAAATAACTCATTGTACGTTTGCATCTCTCTTTCACCAAACTAAAACAAATCGCCTTCTTAATTCATAAAACACACTTCATTCAAACTGAACAGAAACAAAACAACTCACCTAAACAGTTGTGGTTAGTCTTTCCATTGTTCTAACAATCACCTCTGGTTTGGCCGAAATAAATCCCTAATTCCCCATTTAAGATGTGAAAACATTCTGGCTCCACATGCTGTTTTTCCCTGATGCCTCTCTCAGACTCTCAGCTGCCTGCTGAACAGTGGCTCTCACTCTTTATTTGGAGGCAGGCCAGGAAATTAGCAAAATAAAATGCCTAAAATTGCCCCCCAAACAAACAACAGGATATGTACTCAGGTAATCGCTGATATATTGGTATAATCACCCAATCCTGAAAGCCTACCTGACAGTTGGCCTCTATGCAACCTTTTAGCTGCTAACGATCTGACAGCATACTGGGCAGAGAGATACAGGCATAGCCTCCATTAAAACGATAAAACACAGGCTTGTGTAGCCTACTGTGCCTACATCATGTTTGAATAAACACACAATTAATGGCAACAAAATAGAAAAATAGGGTAATATTAATGAATTGCTTAGTACCCCAAACACTGATCAAGATATAATCACGATTTCAAGGAAGAATAGCTGGACAAACCATTTGTCTGCCAGTGTATGCATTTCACAGGCTACATTGCTTCTTGCATTATTTTATCAGCATGGATATTTTGTACAATTACTGACTGGCACTCAGACATTATTTGTTTGTGACACTGCAAGACCATTTTCAATGAGTGTAATGCTTTGGCGTCAGTGACTTTGTCCTGATAAGATTGGGTTCCAGTGACATCGACAGATTGTGCTATTTATTTTAAGACTTTCACGACTAAGGCTTTGTATATTTGAACTTAGGATTCCAATGAGTAAGTTGGCTTACAAGAAAGTCACAGGTTCTGCTCAGATGGCTTGATTTTCATTTCCAGTCTCCAGTGTTGATGCATCATCTTCTGTGAAGGCTGGACATCTGGGGCAGTCCAGGGTTAGGGAGCGCCTATTCCAGAGATGGGCAGTTCTGTCAATCAATTGAAGCCGTTAATTTGTTTTGCTCTTGTATTTTGTCATTCTGTGCACATTGCACTATATAAATAGATTAGGACTGCATGGAATGATTACTTTCATTCATTATTTATTTCACTTTTAATTAATCTGGTGACATTTTTTTTTTAAAGAATCATTCGGTTTATATGCCATCACAACACAGCTCTGATTATTTCCCAGAGCTCCGACTTAAGTTTTTGTTTCATCTCATCAACTATCCAAATCTCAAAGATATTGAATTTACAATCATGAAACATATTATAGCAACATTTTTTTTCACATTTGAGAAGCTGAAACAAGCAAATGGTTTTGTTTCTTTTATTATTTTTTGTTGTCTGTACATTTTCGGTCGACCACTAAAAAAAGACCTTGCATTAAGCCATTGATACTTTCCACAACTCCTTTCTACTGTGTGGTTATTAATTATTCTTTCTTTCTTTTTGTTTGCAGAGAACACAAACAGCAGATGAACTATGAATGCTGAACACAATGATTTCCTCCCTCCAGCGCCAGACAATGAGAGGTCGTAGGCTGAAGGGGGCGCTGTCCAACCCCCTCTTTGTGCTGCTTTTGGCCCTTCAGATCCTGGTGGTAGCTGGGCTGGTTCGTGCTCAGACCTGTCCTTCTGTCTGCTCATGTAGTAACCAGTTCAGCAAAGTCATATGCACCCGACGCAGTCTACGCGATGTCCCAGATGGCATTTCCACCAACACTCGCTACCTGAACCTCCAGGACAACCTCATCCAGGTCATCAAGGTGGACAGTTTCAAACATCTGCGCCATCTGGAGATTCTGCAGTTGAGCAAGAACCACATCCGCAGCATTGAAATTGGCGCCTTCAATGGGCTGGCCAGTCTCAACACCTTGGAGCTCTTTGATAATCGGCTCACGACAATCCCCAATGGAGCATTTGAATACTTATCAAAGCTAAAGGAATTGTGGCTACGGAACAACCCCATCGAAAGTATACCATCTTATGCCTTCAGCCGGGTCCCCTCGCTTCGAAGGCTGGATCTAGGTGAGCTCAAACGCCTCTCCTACATTTCTGAGAGAGCCTTCAAGGACTTGAGCAACCTGCGCTACCTGAACCTTGGAATGTGTAATCTCAAGGAGATTCCCAACATCTTACCTTTGGTCAGGCTTGAAGAGCTAGAAATGTCAGGAAACCAGATCTCTGTTATCAAGCCCAGCTCATTTACAGGATTAGTGAACCTCCAGAAGCTGTGGATGATGCATGCTCAGATCCAAAGTATTGAGAGGAATTCCTTTGATGACCTTCAATCACTGGTGGAGCTCAACCTGGCTCACAACAACCTTACCTTTCTACCACATGACCTCTTCACACCATTGCATCGTCTTGAGCGGGTCCACCTCCACCACAACCCTTGGAACTGCAACTGTGATATTTTGTGGCTTAGCTGGTGGCTGAAGGAGGCAGTACCCGCAAATACTAGCTGCTGTGCCCGTTGCCATACTCCTGTAGTCTTTAAAGGTCGGTACATTGGTGAATTGGACCACAGCTACTTCCAGTGTGATATTCCTGTCATTGTGGAGCCACCCAGTGACTTAAATGTGACAGAAGGCATGGGTGCAGAGCTTAAGTGTCGTACAAGCTCGTTGACATCCATCAGCTGGTTTACACCAAATGGCTCATTGGTGACACATGGGGCTTATAAGGTGCGTTTGTCTGTACTCAATGATGGGACACTGAACTTTACAAGCGTCACAATGCAGGACACTGGGACTTACACCTGTATGGTTAGCAACACAGCAGGCAACATTTCTGCCTCTGCTGTGCTTAATGTCACTTCTGTGGAAAACAGCGGGGTGACCTATTTTACCACAGTCACCGTGGAGACCATTGAAACCCCAGGGGATGATAGCCAAACGCCCCTTCCACCATTTGGCTGGGTGTCATCCTCAACGACAAAAGGTACTCCTGTTTCAACAAGGACCACAGAGCGGACTTACACCATTCCAGTTCTTGATGTGGACGGAGAGGGAGCCCTCAATGGCCTGGATGAGGTGATGAAAACCACCAAGATTATCATTGGCTGCTTCGTGGCCATCACGCTTATGGCTGCTGTTCTGCTGGTTATTTTCTACAAAATGAGAAAGCAGCATAACCAGCAAGACCCTGATGGCCCTGCCTCCTCCATGGAGGTCATTACCGTTGAAGAAGAGCTTGCAGGTGTCGCTGCCATGGAGAGACACCTATCGCTGCCCCCTCTGGAGCACTACAACCACTACAACACGTACAAGAGCACTTACCACCACCCTCCTATGCTCAGTACCATACACAGCTCAGCCACACAGGAACCTTTACTGATTCAAGCCTGCTCAAAAGACAATGTACAAGAGACCCAAATCTGATCTTGAATTTGACTTAATATCCAATATCAGCAGTTTCATACTTGGAGTACAATGGACCAAAACATGAAGATAAAAGAAATCACAATTACATTGACTTGACAGAGTTGATGTTCATAATGGCGATAAATCAGCAATCGGCAAAGGGACGACATATGATACTTTAACAAGTGTCTTTACAAAAACAAAGATTATTTATTAAAAGTATGTCTAGTGGCTAAATGAAGAAAAACAATTTGTGATAGCTTTTTAGCTTATTTTATTTCTCTTTCTCTCTCTGTGTAATACCGCATAAGGGAAAGAATGGTTTACTAAAAGTGAATATAGAATGTGTCAAATGCAACTCATGTGAAACCACTGTAGACATTAACCTTATACTAAAATTAATACAGTGCCATTAATTTATTTGATTTGACCTGATATAACATGTTTTGAAGGGCATTGCCTTAGTATTTATAAGCATTTCTTTGCTAGTTGTTCAGCATATCGTGTCCAATTTGGGGAAGGTTTAATGAGAGACAAAACATAAAATGGGTTTATTTTTCTTATTGCCATCATATTCTAGCTGTCACTCAACACAAAATGAGATCTTTAAATGACACAGCTCTGGATGATATCACAGTGAAGCCAGCATGCCTGGGGAGCAAAGCAGCTAAATGAGTAAATGTGCATCCTAAACAACAGCCATACATCCTTCACTTTAATTAAGATTAAGTTCTTGCTCCCATTCCTCCTACTAACTTTTCTTTACGCTTCTACCTTTACTACTTCTTTCCTTCTACACCTCCTCTCTTCTACTGTCTCCGAATTCTCCATCTTCTCTGTCTATCCTCCCTCTGCTTTCTTCCCACTCTACTTTCCTCTGTGTCCTCTTTCTTCTTTGATTGTCTCTCTGTCACATAGCTCAGTCACGTTCCTCACCCCTCGCTATGTCTCATTTGTCTTGTTTTATCCACTGGCATGTGCCGCACGACAGTAGAATATTGCTTGGGAAAATGAAGGGGAGCATAAGGCTGCTGTGTGTAGCCTCCTTGTTAACCCAGTAATGATCTACGTCCACTCAGTGTCGCGTTACCTTGCCATCACCCCAGGGTCACACGAGCTTGGGTGCTGTTAGTCCATCTGTTATACAGATAAAGAGGCAAATGAGGCTGCTTTGTAATGTAGTGTGACCCTGTCAGACAAATGCGGATGGGGCTAACATAGTCAGTGAAGCAGCTAGAAACCGGCAACAAAATAAGGAGAGATGGGTTATAGCTCATTAAACTATCAGCAGTTCGTTTGCAGACTAACAGAGGAAAGCTGATAACAAAACAGCATTAGACTTCACTCATCAGACTTCATGTGCCCAACATCTAACCAAGGATAGAGGCCTTTGATAGTGAAGCGACCCCTGCTCAGTCAAATTTTTGTCAGAGAAAAACCCACACACAAACACTTTGATGTAGCATCATTTTTAGACCATCAAAACATTGTCTCTCCTGAAGTCTGTTTACACTCTGCTTTTTCATTTTGTCTTTCAAAGAGGAAGGCTTAAGGAAGGGGGAGTTAGGCATGAAAAGTAAGGAACAGTGGGTGGGAAAGGTGGAGGCAGACCCACAACAGTCATGAGGGGTCTTCAAACAGAGATATTACAGATATGAAGGGTGTGGAGTGAAAAGAAAAAAGGAATAAGGAGGCAAAACTAGCCATCAGACTGTCGTCATGGAAACAGTGACCTTGTGCAGAAAGTAAGAAGAGGTAGATATGCCTTTCGCATTGGTCTCTGTGCAACAAGCATATTTGAATTTTCCACTGGCGATTTCACATGTGACTGATTATAGACAAAACTAGCATAATGGAATGTATATTTTCTAATGGATTTGATGGGATTTGACCCACACATGACGTCAGCTTTGCAGAGCAACGCGTTGCTTCAGTTATTTAAATTCTATAAATCACAGCATGATTTAAAAATATTCAACAATTCAACTGTCCAGATGTTCTACTCACTTTATTGATTTTCATCTCTGAAGAGAGCTACCATAACGTATAGTATGAGCTAATCAGTCAGTCTCCTAAATTTTCATGTCATGTCATTTTTTACATGAACAGTGGAATGATGAACAAACATAGTGAAATACACATTTAAAAAATGGTAATGTCTGGTAAGGTTGAGGCAGAGGAAACAAACAATTAAAACAGATGGTGTCAATGGTGGCGTTAATGAGTGAACCATTCTTTCTCTTTACACTGTTTTCTTTTTAAATGCTCAATTCCTTTTCAATGCTTCTGGTGGCTTAATGATTCAATGTTGATGCTGGCTACAGTGAAAAAAAAAAAGGTTGCGATTTTATATATATTTGGACATGAGGGTTGTGAGTTATTCAGGATGAATGGACTATCGCTGTATTGGTATTTAGATGAGCAGGATGGCTTTATGTGGAGATATTTGAATGCCAGAATGAAATTAAGACTGAGCCGCAGAATGTTGGACTTGAAATACCAGCAGAGTGAGCCTGATTTTGTGCGAACCCTAAGCCAAGGTGATCAAATTATTGTGTGTTATTCTGCCAACTGTCTGTGTATGGGGAGGGTTACTGTATGTGGGAATATTCTCTCTCATTTTTGGAGAGAATAATCATCAAATAATTAAATTTCTACAAAAAAAAAATATTTTCAAAAACATAATGCAAAAAAAAAATATTCAGACCATAATTTTACATGTGCTTCAATTGTTAAAAAAAAAAGACAAAAAAAGCAAAACAAAAAAAGAGAAAAAAAACAACAACAAAAGACTGTGCTTGTAAGGAGTCCAACAAATTTCTCCAAGGATGATGTTCAATTATTGATACCTGAGATTGTAGTTCATACTGTACATGAATACAAATAAAATTGCAATTTTTTTTCCATTAGATTTCATAGAAGGAATTATTCACAGAGACGTTGTCACTTGTCACCATTTTGCAATCTTTGTCCCATTTGCACATGAACACTTGTATAGAAATATTCAAAAAGAGGATTATTAAGCAACTCCCGGAATGCTGAACTGAGAAAAAATGCACTGTAGCTTATTTTACAAGGTCGGAGGAGGGAAGTGGATCTCTCAAAGAGGAAAAGGAAGTGATCTTTCTGTATTATACATGAGAAGTTGGATTCTTTTATCCAATTTGAATCACTCCATCTGTATGACAGAATCATTTGATTCATGCAGGCAAAACAGAATTTCATATCCAAGAGCACAATAGGCTATCCTGCTCTCTTCGCTGACTCAATATGATGAATAAGGAACCTCACAAAACCTTGGAGAACATTGTTACAGTCAGAAAGTAAAAGTATAAATAGTCTACACTACCCTATGTATTTAATATTGAAACCATTAGACTACGTCTCTGCTGGAAAGAATCAGGATTCGTGTCAAAAAAAAAAACAATTCAGTAAAGAGACTGCGTTTTATTATAAAATCCCCACCAACCAAATAGGATGAAGCAGCTTACAATCACAATTGCCTTTGGGATTGCTAATTTTCATTCACAAAGTACTTGATGGCTGCTTAGCAAAATGTTGAGAGGCCATTGGTGTAAGATTCATTTCGAGACTTACTGGTATATATGGTAAGTCTAAAATGTCGTTTTCAAGAAAGGGATCACTACTTAGAGGTGACACCCTCATTTGGACTGCATCCAGAAACGAAACAGTAATTTCATTCATTTTCAGACAGTTTTAAGTGTGCCTTGCAAGCCGTGTGGCGATGGCGATGGTGGGGACCTAGGCACGCTGACTCCTGGCAGCGCAGACTGGTTCTATGGACGCGGAACGTCACTTCTCTGATGGGGAAGGAACCGGAGCTCATGCGTGAGGTAGAGCAGTACCAACTAGATAAAGTTGGGCAAACCTCTACACATAGCACTGGTTCTAGAACCAAACTTCTGGAGAGGTGCTGGACTCTTCTGAAGTTGCCCAGGGTGAAAGGCACAGTGGCACTGGGAGGCTGTGGGAATACTCACAAGTCCCCAGCTAAGCACCAGTGTGTTGGAGTTCTCCCTGGGGAACGAGAGGGTCGCCTCTATGCGACTGCCAGTCACTGGGGGGAAGGTGTGTGCTTATGCACCAAAAAGAAGTTCAGAAAACCCTGCCTTCTTGGAGTCTCTGGGTGGCGCCCTGGAAAGGGTGCCATCTAGGGAATCTATAGTTCTGCAGGGAGACTTCAACACTCAAGTGGGCAATGACACAGAAACCTGGAGGGGTGTGATTGGGAGGAAAGGCCTGCCAGATCTAAACCTGAGCGCTGTTCTGCTATTGGACGTCTGTGCTAGTCATGAATTGTCCATAACCAACACCATGTTCGAGCATAAGGTGGTTCATAAGTGTACTTGGTACCAGACCACCGTAGGCCAAAGGTCAATATTCAACTTTGTAGTGGCCAGGGACTGCCATGCTGACAGGTACTGGGAGGCCAGAAGGGCTGCAGCTTTGGCAGTCGCGGAAGCAAAAACCTGCGTGTGGGAGGAGTTCGGGGGGCCCTAACCCTAACCCGATCCCGGATAAGCTAAGATAATAGATAGATGGAATATAAGTGTATGTGGGAGATGGAAGTATGTACACAAGTAGTGAACCTGATGATAATCTGCACAACGTGTAGGTTTAAAATTGGATGTGAACATTATTTGTGTACGTAAGTGTGAGTACATATTCAGATCCAGTTCTGTATCCAGAGAAGGTTCCGGTAACTGGGAGCATAATCTGACAAAGAAAGTAAAAAATAAAGAACCCAGGCTAGTCCTCTGCACCAGTGAGGCTGTGTGTGGTGCATTCATGTGCTTGTGGGAAGCACAGGCCCTTTAAAACTTGAGAATCAGCTGAAGAACTGCACACAAGTTTAAACCCACCGTCACCAATCAGTTTGTGCCGTTTTGAAGCCTCAAGTTTGGCATTATGACAGTCACCATTTTGTTTTATTTTGGAGCCAGAAGTATATTTGGATGAGAGTGTGGAGCTGGGGAACATATCCTGATAGGATCTCACTGAGGACTCGAGGACATTCTATGGAAGCGATTTAAAAATCACAAGATAGCCATGCCCTAAAGCATACCCTTCTTTATTGTCTAGTTTACTCTAAATAGGATCATAATTTACAAATTAACATCAGGCTGTATTGAAGATGACTTGAAATGAGCAACTGAGACTATAAGCTCATTAGGAAACCGTTTACTGAGGTAATAAATCAAGTGAGAAATAAGGTCATTTTCTTATAATCTTACATGGAATCAGACTTATTTTTGAAACCAGTGAAGCCGCCCCCTGCTTGCCATTAGAAAGAAAGCAGGTTTAAGGCACCTCGACGTTGGCTTCACTTTTCAGAAGCTCCTGCATTAATGTCACAGTATTGCTACAGAGAACAGGTAAACAAGAAAATATGAAATACGAGACTGCAAGTCCACTTAAGGCTCATTAAATACCAAGATTATACAAAGCCTGTCATCACACTTGGGTTAGCCACTGTACCACTAGCCTTTGTGACTCAAAACCATCTCTAATTGAGGGTTTACTCAATCTGTCTTCCTGAAAAAAAGTAAACCGTGCTCCAAGGGTTAACTATCTGTATTGTAATATGTGATAAATATGATAAAAATTTGTATCTCAGCACTCAGCTGAGATACAAGAAGGAAGCTCTATTCAGGGAGTCCAGTTCTAAGAGAAGACAGCCAGGTTAAATGGACTTCCAGCAAGCTGTGAAACAGATGGTTTCCCTGTTGACTGCTGTTGTCCACAATCAAGCATCTAATAAGGCCTGTTACACATATGAAAGGCAGACAGAGAGAGAGGTGAGTTTGCCAACCAGCATGCACAGACTGGAAGGTGTGAGGTGGACAGAATCTCTAAAAAAGTAACTTCTGGACTGTGCCAGTTGCTCAGTTAGCCAAAGGCGCAAACCATGTAAACTGGATCATCTTGGTTGCTTGTTGCATCCATTCTCTCTTTTCATAATAAATTACACAAGAGAGTATAAATGTTCAACAAATATTGTTTGAAAGAATACTGCTCGTCCAGTATTTTTTTTTAAGTCTGCTTTAAAATGCTCAGGTTTGAGAGGTTTTTTTCTAAATGATGACATGTGCATCCCATTTTATGGGTACAAATTGCAATATACTGACCTTTCACTGGGAATAATATACAAACCAATTAAAAAGAAACACCTAAAAGTAGAATCTTTGTTTCGTGAAATAGTTTTGCTTACTGTGTGTTTTAATAGGATGAGAAACAACTTAATCTTTATTCGTGTTTCTGGAAATTTAAAAAAATGTCTTGTTTTGTATTCAGTTAATTAAGCTTTCACCATTCTATCCAGTAAGAGTCAATGTGAAACAGATGTAGGCCAAGGCCTGAAGTTGCATTTCCAGGCGTTGATAGTTTCCTCAGTATAGTTTAGCATCTCCCACAGTATTGGCAGCTTTTATGCACACGTATCCCCCAACGTAGCTACAGACATTTGTCTGCACAGACTGGATAAGAGAAGGAGCTGAGTGTCTTAGGATTTTATGGAGAAGAGGAAAACATTCATGTAGCCTCGATGCTCACTCTGTACGTGTGTGTGTTGGTTGTGTAGTTTGTCTTTGTGGTGTGTGCATTTGCGCACGCGTGTGTCTGTGTAAGCTACCAGATGTTTTTTTATTTGGTTTGATTAATATTCTAGTTAATGGATAATTTATAATATCCGACAGAAGCATACAGATGAAAAACTGTGTGAGCAAAAAACAGATTAAAGGGTAACAGCATTCCAAGTTTAAAGGCTTATGTCACAACAGTGTGTTTTACAGCTTTTGTGCTATATTTAATAGGTTACAGATGAATAGTAGATACTTTTTTTTTGTAATCACAGATACTGCTCAGTGATGGAGTAAAAACACCTTTGAGACGTCAATATTGGAACACACATGGTCTATAATGACAGCTAAACGGTACTATGAAAATTATCATTATGGAACTGCAATTACAATACAAAATAAATGGCTCCATTTTGCCCCATCACAGCTGCAACACCGGACATTTGCAGAATCCAAAAGTAGATGTGACCAAACTGGCAGCAGCAGCGGAGGCATGGGGTTGCTGCCTGAAGCTGATACACGTTCAACATGCCTATTAGACGCATGTGGGCTGAAAATCCAAAATATGTGTTGCAGCTCCACAAACAAGCTCTCCCAGAGAGAAAGAGAGAGCTTGTTGCCCTTTCGGTTGGAAGGAGACATCTGCTTTTTTTTTTTTTTATCCTTAGCAGTCTGTAAGACAATCCGTAAAGTTTCTCCTTTTGTGTGTGATGCAACCTGATCTTAAAATCTGTTAGGATTTTAAAACTCCTGTAGTCTGAGCCCGGCTTTAGACAAGACAAAACTGAAACATTTGGTGGACGACAAACTGTAACAGGACCTCCTCATATGTGGTGCAGACAAATCAGACTGCCAAGTAGCAGATTAGACATAAAACACATCAAGTAGCCTTTACATTTAAGAACTGAAGGAAGTCTCATTGTGCAGGTGTTGCAGCGCTGGCATAGTTTCAAGCAGCGCTGGCAAAGACATAAAAGTGCACTGTGCATCTAGGTTGACATATAAAGCTGCAGAGGAAGAGAGCACTATGAGCAAATATAACAGTTGTGAATGTAGGTGTAGTGCTGATTAACATCAGTCAACAAAAAAAAAAAAGTCTAAATATCTTCTGGTGCCAGCTTCTTAAATGCAAATTTGCAGCTTTTCTCTGTTTTATATCAGTGTAAGTCCAACGGAAATCAAAGAGCTATTCGCTTTTGCATATTTATGTATGTCCTATAAAAACAGTCAGGTAGGGAGGGACTTTTTTACAAGTGGCCAATAACGTTAGCGCTGAATATGCGTTACACCCCTGTCACACAGCCAGAGGTCCAACTAGCTGACTCTGCCTGACTGGGAGCTCCCAGTGAACACAGCCGATTAAATGTTAAAAGGACTTGCATGGCCTGAGTGGAACCGAACACAGCATCCGACGACAGACTGACACCCAACGGAGGCCAGTTTGACGACAGTGAATACAGTATCGAGGTGGTTTTCTTGCCGGGTTTGTCTCCCGAAAATGTTTTCTCAATAAACTGTGATCCAGTCTCAACAAAATCAGTAAATAAAATGTTGCTTTTGTACAGTAATCTGTGAGTCCAGGACCCCGACACACTCATGAAATATTAACCTAGTTTTAAAGTGCCGTTACAGATTGATTGATGGATGGATTTCATTATATTATTGGTTGAAAATGGTTGTTACTAGTTAACCAGATCACAGCTGATGTAAGAAAACTTCAGATTTAGTTTTATCGGACAAAATGTTGATTTTTTTTTTGTAATATTTTGTCATATATTTTAAATGAGGGAACAATATGACCGCGCATGTGATCTTAAAAAAAAAAAATTCATTTCAGCTCAACTTTAATATTTTGGATTATTGGTTGGACAAAACAAGCCAATTGAGGCCATCACTTTTGGCCCTGACAAATTCTGATGGGCAATTATGACCATGTGTGACATTGTACTGGCGTAAGGATTAATTGATTAATTGACACCTTAGGCGTGCATTTGGTAAATTGCTTGGAACTGTATGGTGGTGGTTTAACAGAAGAGCATGACGGCTGCTGCAGTGGCGGCTTCTTTGAGCTCAGATGCAGCACAAGTGTCTTATGCTAAACAGGTGGTTACCTACGTTGGCAGATATGGCAGTGGCAGCAGTATTCTCTGCCCTTTTCCATGCTTTGATGAGCTGGACCCGACTGCCCGACTGGTCAGCCGTTCAAATGACAGGCTGCTGATCTGCTCTGGCACGTCTAATGCAAAAGCACAGATCTAGCAGCGACTACCAGATCTTCCAGATTGTTTACGTCGTTATAATGGCAAAGCCTAAATGAATTATCGATCAGCACTCCTGGTCTTACGTACTTCATAATTGTCAGACTATTGGTTCAGTAAACTGTATCCCAATAGGTCATATGCTGGGTCAGTAACAGCATGACAGAAACACTGACTCACAGTACTCCCACATGACAGACAAGGTCTGCAGTAGCTTCAGTATTTAAAGCAGGAGTCCACTTGTTGGAGTTACTGTTCAATAGTTATAGGCTATTATTAATATTATTCATACTATGTGTGGCCCAAATATTAATATTCATGGATGGCATTAGAATATGAAAGATTAACCGGAAATAACACCAATTTCCATATAAAAAGTAATACAATAAAAATTAAAAGGCAGAATAGCTAAAACTAATCAATCAATTAAAATCATTACATATTTTTTTTAAATGTGCTGTGCTTAAAATGTGTTAGAAAGTGCTGATTTTGAAAATGTTTTGCAGGATATTCTAGAGTCGTTTGGCCCCGATGGCTGTACACTGTGTATGGACTCATGCCAGGAATTTGAAATGTCCGGGACGGCTCTGCCTGAGAATCTCAGAACACAGTAAGTCTTTTAGGGGAATTAAACATTTGAGAAATGGCCCAGCCTTGTGGAGACTATAAGGGGTCTATAAAATCCTACCAATCAATACGAAACCTGACAGGCAGCCAGTGTTCAGCTATAGGACGGTGGTAATGTGGTGCTGTGATGCAGATGCTGCCCAATCTACAGCTATGTCACAGCAGACGGGATGAAGAACAGAGGATTGAGGTTGATACACACAGAATGATATAAAGCCACATTGGATGGTAATCATAGGCCCACAGTGCAAAAAAATGTTTTTTGGACTTTCCCTGGTTTGTTTAAAGAAACATGACTGAATGTGGTCGATCCGACATCACATATTTAACTTCACTTACTGATGTTAAACACCAGCACTGAGTACTGCATTAAGGGCCTAAAAACAACTGAATTTGGGGGATTAACCGATTCACTGACCTGATCTATCTTTTTTTTTTTAATTATTATTTTTCTAACAAAATTTCACCTCAGTGTGACACTATATTTCCCAGTAAAGCAGAATATACTACTGTTCACAGATTTTGATCATTGCATCAAAGTTATTGAATTGGTGGAAGCGTCCTTGCCTGCACTACAAATGAGTCAACCAATTTACTCCACAATGCAACTTATGTCTAATACCCTATTCACCGATGATTGAACATTGTTTTTATGTAAATATCAATATTCTAATGCGGCCATGAGCTGTTGCCTAGCAACAACTGCTTTTAGTGGAAGAAGACAGACGGGTGGTGGGAGGACAGACATTGGACAGAATTTTTTAAGTAGTTGAGGAACACATGGAATATCAAATAACATGAACAGTTTTTAAATCAGCAAAGGAAGCACAGCGGGCTAAAAAAACCCCAAAGGAAATGATGAGAGTGGATTCTGAAACCCTTTTCAAACACAAGGAAAATGCCAAAGCATTTCTAAATGTATGAAGCAGAACTAGACTGACATTTGTAACAGCAGCTAATAACATATAGAAAATAGCATGCTAGATTGCATCAGGGACCATTTTGACCTTCTTTACACATATTACGGGTAATGAGATAAAACATTTTTTTCTTTAAAACCTACAATATGAACACTAAAAAAGGCACTAGGGACTAGGAATATATAGAACATACTGTAGATGAATACAGTACAATGTTTTTCTTGATTAAATGTTTTTTAAAAAACACATATATATGGCCAATCTCACCAACCTTTTAGCATTCTTGGGTTATTAAAGCTAAACAGAGTATTATTCCCTTTTCCCCCCTTAGACTCAGGTCAAACTCAAGTAATATCCGCACCCCTTCGGTATTGGCCCATAAAGGCTTTAAGATGAAATATTGGCACTGAAACGGACATTTCTGTCGATATAGCGGATTGATAAAATGACGCGTTAATTATAAGCTATAAACACAAACAAAATAGTTATTTTGCCAAGTGTACATTTTGAAAAACTTTGTATAGCTGCATCTGCCAGTAGGCCATCATGATAAGAGTAGGCATAACAATATATTTTTAATATAAGACTACATAAGAGATTTGATGTTCCCTGCAGTAAGGTAGAAATGTGTATGTGCATATATTGGTATCAGCATCAGCAATCAGCCAAATTAATTAGTTGGAAACTAGAATGGCACTGAGTCGAGCCCATACGCCAAGGCCCAACAGCCTCTTATTTAAGCCTCAGCGCCAACTGCAGCGACTCTGTCACTCTGTTAGTACCTTACTGAATCCCTATTAACTCAGCTACACATTGGTGGTAGTTGATGGTAGCGCTATCTGTTACTGTAAAGATCCCCGTGGGGGGGGGGGGGGGGGGGGGGGGGGGGGGGGGGGGGGGGGGGGGGGGGGGG
>JBBPCS010000130.1:9718021-9734915 GCA_037974645.1 Hollardia meadi
TGTGTGTGTGTGTGTGTGTGTGTGTGTGTGTGTGTGTGTGTGTGTGTGTGTGTGTGTGTGTGTGTGTGTGTAGATGCATGGTTGGTATTCCATCAGTTAATATTAAGGGAGAATTTTAAGCCATTAACAAAGCTGATACTTGTTCCATGTGGTCCATGTTTCTGTGATTGCAGATGGGATCACAGACATAAGGAGAGCATCAGGTTTTTGAGCATCAGTTGATTTCGGATTATTAGGATAAAAGGTTTAAAACAGAAACACAAAAAGGGAAAGAAAAAAATGCTGTAATTAACATATTTGCAGTTGCAATTTTTGCTATTCCCACTGTAGGAGTGTACTGTAAGAGTTATGTGGTGATACCGTGTTAATAAAGCTATTGTACATTTCATACTACATGTATAAAAAACTAGATAATTAAACAGACAAGCAGAATGGAGGAAATATTCCTCTGGCATGTGGTGTATAATAATAAAATTGGTTTAAAAAAAAAAAAAAAAAAAAAGCTCAATCACTTTCTGAAATTGCTTGTATGATTTTTAGGTTGCTTGTGAAGACCAATTTTCATCACCTTTGGGACATGCACGGGAGAAGAATCTGGCCTATGAGAAGCCTGTATTGGTAACATACAAGTATCTACAGGCACACGGTAAGAATTTGCTTCATATAATATTGCTCAATGATTGGAAAGGTTAGTTGTTGCTGTTCTTGACAGAGAATGCTGTCTGTATCAGCACGGAGACAAAGCAGATCATCTGAATATCTCACTGAACTGTTTCCCAAAGCACTTTGTCCATTTTAAAAAAAATAATTTTCCTAAAAAGATAGTGGAAATCGTGGAGTTGGGCGGCATTGGTCGTGAGATATTTATCTTTCACCAGTTGTCGACTGTCAGCACGGTGTACACATCAGGGGGAACACAGCGTAACTAAAACAACCTGACCCGCTGATTTTATTGCTAATGTGCTAAGCAATGAGATGATAAACTGTAGGCAATCATTATTATGTTTTTACTGATACATTTTTAATTGTTGGCTGCTGAATATGCATGCTGCTCTGTAACAGATGCAACATCTGTGACATTGCCACGAGTGGCCATAAAGGTCTTTGTGACTCTTCACCAGCTTTTGCCTCTTAGGCTAAAAGTCCCATCATTTGCACCTGGAAGTGCAACAATCAACAACATACAGCATGCCTGAAGTGCGGACATAATTAACACCTGAAGGCCGATGCAATAATAGCTCAATATAGCTTATGTGATGAATGCTGTTCTGTTTAGCTGAGCACTTGCAAACTTTGCCAAACAGCAATTTAAACAAAAGGTGCTGCCTTTGAACAGTACAGACACTCCTGTTTTCTAAGAGGCTAACTCAAGTGGCAACACCTGCATGAGACTAACAGGATACCAAAAACAATTGGGCAGACATTGCTCGAGCTCCATTCTTTCATGCAGCTTCCCCAGTGAAGAGTTTCAGAATAAAGAGACATTGTGGATAGGGATGCAAATTCCTTACATTTTCCTTAACCGATAATTGAACACTTTACCAATCAATGATCGATTAATCATTAATAATTAACAAGATGCAAAAGGCACGTCTTTATTTGAAGTTTGAAGTTTTGTTCAGCACATTAGTTGTGTAATCGTTTTGTAACGTTAGTTCAGTAGCTCAGTTATTTGTTATTGCCTCTTCTCACACAAGCTCTCTTACAGCCTCTCCGAGCTAACACCGACGTGACGGTTTGTTGAGAGGACGGTCCACTTTCAACTCGCATGCCGCAACCGTCGGGTACTGACTTTTCAGGTGGTACAGCACTGACATTTGACTGGAGCCGCATTTTAAGCCGCTGTTGAGTGTTGTCCTCGTCTACAGTGTAATGCTCCCATGTCGGACAATGTTTTGCCCTCTTCTTCTTGCCTCACCATTTCCTACCGACTGCTTCTTCTTCTGTTGCACCAGTATTTTTTTTTCTGAACTGCGAAGGTGATGTGTGCCCTCTTGAGCGCTCCAGGGAAATGGTGCATAAATAAAGGTCAAATATGATTGTGCAAAGTTTTGATTTACTTTTATTTTTCTATTTTAGCCGTCATGAGTTTCAGCCGTCATGCTACCGGCCTACAGATTGCCCACAGTATTACATCAACACAGAGGTAAGCCGCTTTTAGCTATGCTGCTGGACTAACAGACAAATCTGCTTTAATATTTATCACTTTTGTTGTCCTGGTAGCCTAGACACACATGTAACTGCAACATAATCAGTTGGATTTTAGCCTGGAACCTTTGTTGCATGTCATACACCTCTGTCTCTATCCTTGTGTCCATTTTATTCATATACTGCCACCTCAATGTCCAATAATTGATGTCCAAAATTCATTTTCAAAATATCTTGTTATCGCTTTGGGATGGTGCGGTTAAGGTCACCAGAGGAAACATGAGAGACATGGTTCTTGGATGCCTTTCTCAATGTGTGATCTGCTCTCCTTTTATTGTAGTTGTCAGTTCTCTGCATGCAAGGAGATTCAAAATGTTACAAAGTCGTCTGCAACACCCTTAATTTCTTCCTTCCTGGGTTTCACCATCATCTCCATAAGCAGGGAGATCCTGCAGTGGATATACTGTACAGTTTTCCTACAGAAGCTGAAGTCTGTCCTCTTCAGGAATATTATGGTGGTGTAATTCTACACAGCCAACATAATCCAATCAATCACCACCTCCTTTATAAGTGCCCTGGTTCCAACACTGCTTCGGCCAAATCGTATAGCTAACCGCACTGCATCATAATGTGAAGTGACTCTCCCCACCAAAAATGTGGTCATGTGGGGCAGATCTACCCTGATCTCGTCAACTTGTTCAACAAAGAAAACAAAGAACTGAATATGTTTTCAAGTGCATTTCTGTTATCAAACTTGTATTATACAGTACTTTATATTCTACAGTCTATAATTCAATAACAAATAACATAAGAACAACAAAAATAAAAAAATTAATATGAATGTGCACGTATAATTTTGCACCTTTGCTCTGTTCCACATTTTCTGGGAAAATAAATGGAGGCTGTAGATTTTTACATTTACGTAGGTGGATGGAAACATTAAAAAAATAAATAAATAAATAAGCTATTTGCTTGGAAAAAACAACTAACGGTGTTGCTGTGAACGGGAACCGCACACATTGCACTAAACTGAAACTTCAAATCGTCAAGGTAAAAGCCGGGGGAGGCATTTATTTCTTTTTTTAAATTCGGCACAGTAAAAGAAGTAGTTTTGAAGCAGGGTGGGCAGAAGACCATGCACTGAACAAAGTGACCCCCTGCCTTTGAAGAAGTCTCAAAAGGGTTTTTGAAGATTTTTGTCTAGTATCTTCCTTTTTTTTTTTAACTCTGCTTTCACGTGGCCCATACGGTTGTGCACAAAATGGGAGTTAAGGGGGGAATCAGGATGCAAATTCAACATTGTGTTCAGCCAATTTACCTGCTACAAAATATTGTCGGATATGCAGTTCTAATTTTACTGTTTTACTGAAACCAATAAAGGTGGGGTTTGTTTTTTTAAGTCTGTGCTTACGTAATCCTGCAATTACATGCTGCTCATTATATTTTAAGCAGCTCCATACAGTTTACCATTGTGTCTACTGCTTCATTATCAACAAATACCAGCTATATACCGTCTCTCAATACTGTCTGTCTTCTCTGCAGTTGCACATATTCTTTCTTAAGATGTAGATAACAGCTGGGTACTGTAGCTTTTAGCAAATACAAATAATATAGGATCAAATACAGCACATGTTGTGGGCTATTTTTAGCATCGGATTAACACACAACTGGCGCACTACAAGGTGTTTCGAGAAACAGGGTGGTACATGTAAAGTAACTAAATCCAAATGAGGAAATGTCACCCGGAGAGACGGTGTGGCTCATTCATGTGTTTTTAGTAGTTTTTGGAAGAACAATGGAAGTTTATGGCACAGAGGAATCAGAACTGGCTACAAAGGCAATATCGCTGTCAAAACTGGCTAACTCTAAATACGCCATTGACTGTGCATAAAGATCGACGACATGTGAGGTCACCAAAAGTGAAGCCAAAACATCTCAATCACCCCCCTGGTGGCGGGCTGCAGTAGGACATGCATGAAGCAAACTAAAAACTCAAAGTACACATCAAATAATTTTTTCCCGGCGATGGTTTCTGTCGTTTCAGATAGCTCTTATCACACTGATGTATGTTCAAGTGTTCATTTTTCTGATCAGTTTGGTTTTATTTATTTATTTGATGCTATAAAAAGGGAGTGAAACAAATGACGATTGACAGCTGAACATTGCTGTCGATTGAGTCGGGCAGGTGTATGGGCGGGTACTCCATACCGCAGCGCCACCATCCGGTCACTACTGCGCAGACCCTGGCTCCAAGTGACGTCACCAGAGCAAGATGGCGGCGTTCGTATCCAGGGTATTTTGGCTTCATTTCTGTACAATGGGAGGAAGTGGAGATGTGTCGAACTGAACTTGGACTTAACTTTACTGACTGATGTCTCTGATTGATTCTGATGCAAATTTAAATGATCGGCATGGTGAGTGCACCATTATCTGTGTCTATGAATGAACTGCTGAAAATCCATCTGCTCTTCCATCTGAAACCTGTGTGTTGTAAAGACTCCTTTCAGGTTTAGAAAAAAAAAAAAAAAAGAATATTTCTATGGTGTGTTAACAGTTCCAAATTAAAGTACAGCTGTGGTTTGAAGCGGCAGACATACCTGCTGTGCTGCTGCTGACTAATTACAGTAATGCTGACATTACTGCCGTATGAATCTCTTCAGTATAAACGCAGTAATTTCTGTGCTAATTCCCCCTGTGTTCCTTTATTAAGGCTTCGCCATCAACAGCCTCCAGAGGTCATCTGACAAAAAAATGTATTTACAGCACAATAACGACTTAGAATAACCTGAATGTTTCAAAAATCATTTTTTCCTCCATATTCTGAGCTATGAAATCTAAAAATATCACCATCAGATCTACATATTAAGCTTTATATTCTTTCTCATTCTACGCAATGTAAACATTGCAAGAAACACAAATCTGTGACCTCTGCAGTCCGCATGTTACTCCCTGATTCGGTCATACAGCCCAAGGGGAAAAGTTAACTTTTACCTTTTTCTTATATCTATTAGCAGGTTGTGCCTTCAAGGGTAGACCTAGAGTAGACCTACTTTTTGCACATGTAAAATATTTGCTTGAGGTAAAACCTGCTCAGGCTGCAGAAGTGCAATGGAAATATTACATTTAAATGTAGGTTTTGCCTCAGAAAAACATCTCGTCTCTCTGGGCAGACAATAGATGTGATGTAGGATTACAAATATACTTTTAAAGGTACAAAGCACTGCTCGATAATAGGTAGAAATATAACATTTGAATTTTTTCTCATAAGGTTTGCGTAGAGAACTGTCACGGTCACTGCAGTGCTGTTTGGGTTTTTGTCTGTTTTCTTGGTGCTCCTCTGTCCTCCTGTCTGTGGGCGTGGCCTCTCCTTCACTCTCCTGGTTTCCAGCACTGCTTTTTTCTGCACACCTGTTCTTCGTCAGCCTCGTTAGCCCCGCCCCGTTTCCAGCGTCTCCCCCAGCCTATCAGCTCCTCTTTCGTTCTCTTGTTGCTCCACCCCTTCTCTCCACCTGCACTTCATTCCCTCGTCAGTTTAGTTTGTATTTGAGTCCAGTTTTGAGTCGAGGCATCTGTTTTGTTTGCCTGTCCCTGTGTTACTGCCCTAGTCTTCAATAACAACTAAAGTATTGATCCTGTTGATCCTATTGATCCTGCATTTGGAATTCCAAATGCTGAACCCGTCACATGACAGAGAACACTGTAATCGAATCATAGAGTAACACAGGGTTTTGCTGTGCTAAGGTTTAGTAGGCTATTAGAAAGTACATCAAATCAATACTATTTAATGCAATTGCAAATAGTTATCATAATTACAACTCATTATAATTCCAGTGACAATGATATAAGCTCCCGTCTGCAGGTTACTTGAAGGAAACCTTTTAAAATCTTGAGTCTTTGAGATATTAAAGGTGGGGTCAGCATGTTTGGGGAAAGATTGTTGATGTTTGAGCTCAACAGCCAAACAAATAAACGTACCTTCAGTGCTCCTTCAAAAGCCACGCCCCCTGAAATTCATGGACGCTCAGTTAACATGCAGACAAACCAATGTAGTTCCGTTCAGCCAGCAAACTAGCTCCGGACAGCAATAGTCACAACTCTCCTGCTAGCTAACTTCACAACTACAGCATATCGAGAAAGTAAGCTGAATGTCCATAAGCAAGCAATTCAACGTTGCCTGACACAAATCATAAACATCACAAAACAACACCGACCTATTGGTTCTGTGAAACATATCCATAATTACGTTACCCACCCACCTATCAAGCAGAAGCGGAGCAACCCCGACATCCATTTTCATGTCTCTCAACTCTCAGGGGTCCCTCCATCATTGGAAAGCCCCACTGATGTTAACACGGCTCTTTGCCCTTGCCTGATCATAAAACTTCTTTTTTCGATTTTTGTTCTTCTGACCCTCTCCCCTTTGGCTGTTTCTCAGCATCTCTCTTCTTGCCGATGCAATTACACATTAGCATGTGCCAGATTTACCGTCCTTCTCACTCCCACTACCCCACCCCACCCCCACCACCACACACACACACACACACACACACACACACCCCACCCCACAAATGCTACCATGCTGTTGGCTGGAATAGTGTTCGTGTGGTCCAAGCCACTTTGTTTGTTTCCCATTTACAGAGCCAGGGCTGTGTACAAACACCATTTTTTTTTTCAGTGTACACACAGAACGGACATCTTGTGGACTGTGAGGAGATATTAGCTGAATTTGACAAAAAATATAGTGGATTAGAATCGTTGACCCCACCTTTAATGTCTGTCCTACCACCACAATGCTGCAATTGCAGCACAATACACAATGGCTATAGGGGACAAATCATTTAAATATTTGGGATGACAGGATGAAGGAAGTCTTCTATTTGACATTCCTCCAGGGATAAAGCGAAGGCTGCTGTCTTTTGCTGTACTCTATCAAAGTAAAACAATTATGGCATTGTCATTTATAAATTATATAAATGCTGCAACTTCACTACATTGAGACTCTCTCCTGATCATTTTGTCAGTCAAATCCAGTATTTTGGTGCCTTTTATGTACAACAGGGACACATACTGATACCATGTTGGAACAGCTTATTACTGAACTTATAAAAGAGCTGAGGGAACAAAAGGCTGAAGGGACAAATAGGAAAAAGTATTTTGTATAACGCTGCAGAATAAAATGAGATAAAATAAACTTTTTGGAGCTGCAGCAATGTTCTAGCTCTCTGAATGAGGAGTTTACATCCGACTGCAGAAGTCTCCATGGTCTAAAACAGCCAGCCTGAGCTTTTCCTGGTGGGCTCCACTAACTAAGATAAGGATATAATGTTGAAAATGGCTGACTTCCAAGAGATGAGTGGAGTAAGCTCCAAGCCAGAAAAGATGTGATTTAACGGGTAAGTGTGAAACTTGGGGAGTCACTCACTCACAAGGCTGCCTCATACTGTTGCACTCAGAAGACAGCAAGGGAAACTGGAAATAATGCTTTTTGTCATGCAATGGGGTGCAGGCACATTTTTTGACAAATTGCATGGCATTAAACATCTTGGGGAAAAACAGATTTGACTTTGGCAAAGCAGATGCATGCTGTGGTACAAAACTGTACGCGTATTATGTTCCATTTCATCTCTTTTGACTGAGAAACTTTGGGCATTTTCATTATTAGATCTTTACCCTTGAGCAGTGTTTTTCCAGGACTCTGGAGGAACAGAGAGGGAAAAGCTTTCTCTAGAGAAGTAGATACACAGCCCCAGTAAAGCAAGTAAATCTGCTCAACCTGCTGTGTCCGTACTAGAATTAGACAACCCTAATTTCCTTATTACCAGAGATCACCAATAGTGGCACCCCCTTCACCTGGGGGGTAGGCTCTAACTGGGGACTGCCCATTGTACTGACAGCCCTTTATTCTGAAAATCCAATGGTCTAAAAAATGTTTCACTCAACCAAAAGGCCATTGGTCAGACTGACTGTTAAACAAAATAAAAGCCCACTGCTCTGAAGGCCTGTTGTTGCAATGATACGCACTCTCCCTAGAGAGTTTTACCCTTAATATTCTAGTGTATTTAAATGTGCAGGGGCAAAGTCGAGTAACCTTTGTCGTCATAGTCAGGTGACCTAAGTTGTCATGGTAACAAAAATAAACAAGTGGTTAAAGTTCTTAAATGCCTGCAGTCTGGTTAGGTTCAGGCACCAAAACTACGCTAAATGACACATATCAAACACACCCCGATGTTACGTGATGACGCCGGTTTGGCAAAATGCTAAAAGCTAAAATGCTCACGGTGGATCCTCAGCGGTGATTTCTACATTTTCTACATTGCTTATGAACTCCTACCTTCAGTGAGGTGTGTGATGACTTTCTGCTCTTTCTATTTCTGTCAAAGCTGTGACAGCAGAGCCTCCAAATGGACCGGTTATAGTGGGACAGAGAGGCCAAATGGACTGCACTCAGAAAGGTCAAGCAAAGAAGTTGACCCAAGAGCAGATTGAGGGTGGACAAGGCTCACAGATTGACATTCAGACAGGTGAGTACATCCACTAGTATCATAGCATGCTGTGTGTGTGTGTGCGTGCGTGCGTGCGTGTGTGCGTGCTGTGCGGTGTGTAAAACTGTGCAGCTCTCTTTGTGGCACGATGGCACCTGTATTTAATTTCTGTAACCAAAGATGGTTTTCATGGTCAGGTGTTTCAGTTTTGTACTCTTTTCGGTTTAACTGTCGTTATTGTCGGTTTGGACGTGAGGGCTTGGTGGCTTGTTGTTCCACTACTGCTGTTGGATCGTCATTGAAAGAAACACTGAATTTGTCAATTAACTTAATGAATTAATTAACTTGTACTTGAGTATAATTTGTGTAAAGTAACAGTACTTTTACTTGAGTATAATAGTCTCGTACTTTACACCTCTGTGCTTGACTCATGGACCCAGTGGACACTCTCACACACACACCAGGCATGATGGAAGCAGATCATCACTAGCAGCTGCAACGGATCTCATACACACTGCAGCCAGACGCTATGACAGACAGACAGACAGAAGCACAATTTTTCTATGAGACTGCACAACACAGATAGACAGATGGAAAAGTGATTGCATATGGGTTGCTTTGAATTATGAGCAGAGCCACTTGTGCTGATTAACAGCGATCATCATCACCATGCACAGACATTCCAGTCTACCTAGCTCCGGTGAATGCACAGTTGGGAGCAGATTTTAGATTTTGTTTTGTACAGTAGTTCAGTTACTTAATATTGGAAATTGGCAACTCAATTGTCTTTCATCTGATAGCCTAGTCTGTATCATGACTATTTGTTTCTGTCGAACAGTGTGTGCATTACACTCTTTGTCTTATGCAAAAAAGGAGCCTAATATTATATATTATTATTGAGCCTTTATAACGTGGCCGCTCCGAGGCCACACAGGGTTTTTTTCAATGTGGGTGGTATCTCTCTCTCTCTCTCCCTCTGCCGTGGGTCAAATTTCTATTATCTACAAATCAAAATCGATGTTTATTTCATGGTTTATGTTTGCTTTTTTTTGGCAGTAAGCGCTTCAGTTTTTCAGCCCACCGCTCACTAAGAAATGAGAAGCTTATCCATCAGGGTTCACAAATATCTGCCGCACTTGATCCCAACATGAAAGACAAAAGGCTCTCCAGGCTCAGTGAGGTAGAGAAAGTAGTGTGAGGGGAGACGCTTGTCTTGTCAGCACCAGTAAAAGTCTGCAGCTTTCTAAGAGTGCAGTGTCAATCAAGTGAGGCACAGCTGACAGGGTCAACTGATCTGTTATGCGGTATGTGCACTTTTCAGGCAGACCCATGGGATGTGCCAAGGGTAGTATAAGAACAGCCTTGCTGTATGCAAGACTACCAATGACCTTCAAATCTCATTCGGTGTTCCTATAAGGCTTCAGTATTTAAACTCAGATTACACAAAACTAGGTGGGTGTTAAGTTTTTACCTAAGGAATGTTTTTTAGATGAATAACAATAATATTGCAGTCTTTAATCAAGCAGCTCAACCAGATTGGTGAGAAAATTCCCAGGGCAATACTTTACCTTAATACTTAACATTTGATCTTTTTTTTTTAACCTCACGCATTTACAATTCATGACATAGTCCTTATTGGAAATTCAGCCTTCAAAGAGCATAGAAAATAGATCTCGGTACTTGATATGCGGTCAACCCGCTCAGTTCATGCAGCTTAAACCCGTGCACCAGTTAAACCAACTTTGTTTACTGACACAAGATTCATTCAATTTTTCTCCCCTCTACTGTACAACCCAGTTTGTGGATTTACAGTTACATTTAAGTGGGTCACAAAAAAAAAAAAAAAAAGTTTGGGAACTCAAGTTACCAAAGGCTTAAAGCGACACACAGGCAGAGGAGGAAGGCAAACAGCTTACTTCCCTATCTTTCTCCACTCTCTCCCACACTGGATTAAAGGAAGATAGGGAAGCTGGGCATGGAAATTGAATGATTTATTTGAGACAGGTCGCTCCTCCGGGAATAAGCACTGTCCCTGGGGATACCCTATTTTCTGTACACTGTTCTCTCCCTGTGTCTCTCTCCTTCACTCATTGCACATGCATCCATTTTACATATGGATTTCAATAGGAAAGAAGTAATAAAGAGGCAATATAGTGTACCATGTGACACGTCATGATGAATGCGTCTGCAGTGTTGTTAGTCATTTTGGTCTGACTTATTTGCTGTCATCATGATTCATTTTGTGCAGTCATGCACTGTCCAGGTTTCATCTCTTTGAGCTTCTGTAGCTCAATGTACTTCTAATTAAAATGAAGTCAATATGAATATATAGCGGTGCCTCATTTGGGCACATGATTAGATGCACAGTCTCTAGGTGTGGCATCATGGAGCAAGAGGGAAACGTTTCAACCCCAGCATGATTATTTTCTTAGTCACAGATGTTTCGTCTGGAACAAAGAGGGCCACATGCCCAGCAACCATTTATGCAAAGTGTACACAATTGTAAACTGACTCAAACTGGCAGTATAATTTGCATACCCACATTTAGCAAATGGCAAAATGACATTTCAGTTTGTTTTACTGGGCATGCAGCAGTTGACCAAATTTCAGGCTTGGACATTAGGGACAAGTGTTTTTTTGTTTTGTTTTTTTCAGTTTCAGACACATGGTTATGTTCCATAATACAATTAATTACTTTAATGAAAATGCCATTATAAAATTTTCCAGATGCTATTAAGAGAAAAATTTGAATTATCGCCTCACGGTTGTATGCCTCCTCCAATCACACAAGTTGCAGTTGACATCCATGTCTGTCCAGACCACTGACATATATAAAGATGGACAACGCGTCTCCACTTCCTCCCACTGTTACAAAAATGAAGCCAAAATAAACCGGATACAGCGCTGCCATCTTGTGCTGGTGACATCGTTTAGAGCCAGACTCTGTGCAGTAGTGATCGGACAGTGGAGCCAAGGGATCGAACCTTGACATGCCTCATAGTTCCTAATGCTTCTGAATACTGTAATTCTGCAACCTTTTTATTTAGTCACAAATTACCTTTTAGCAGATGATTCTGGTGTATATGTGTTATAGTCCCACCAGAACTGCTGCCTTTGGCGTTGTTATCACTAATTCTTAATTGTATTAGAGATTTTGTGGAAATTGCAGACACAGCTGTTAATTGGTTTATGTTTCATATCTGAGAGATAGGTTGCCCTCTGTTTCCTTAGTCATTCTATAAATGGATGTGCAGTCACATTCTGCACTTAAATTTTTTATATAAAAACCAGTATGACTCATCTCTTTTTCAATCTCATGTTTGCAAAACACAATTATTATTTACACGTCCCGTGGATACAGAGCAACATTCATCAGTCATATTCGTGGCCATCAGAAGAATTTAAATCTAATTTCTTCTCTTGCTTTAGCTTGGTTTTGCTTTCCACAATGTCCTAAGGGAAATGCGTGGCTCCTCAGCTGCCAATACTCACCAGCTAGTAGCTATAGCTTTGTCTGTCTGCCATTCGGTGCTGGGCTGGTAGAGTACAGTTGGTTTGTCAGAGGTTTTGAAAACAGCTGCCTGCTGCTGGAAAAGACACTGATGAGAGCTGTGAGAGCGAACTAAGACAGTAAAGTTATGGGTTGTAAAAGTTAAACAATGAGTTGAAGTTGTTACACAGATAAATATATCACCATTAACATTTGAGTGACAGCGAAGGATTTTATATAAATTGGAGGCAGACACTACTGAACAGATACATGCCACAACCAATGGAGCTGCCAAACTGCAAGACTTAACATAGTAGGATTTAACTGTTGGCAACCTCAGCTCCTTCCCATGCAAAACGTTTCCTTGGTTATAATATTAAATCCAATGCTTTTCTCTGAGCAATTAAAAAAGCACACACAGCATACAGACTGCTGGCTGGTTTTACATGTAGATAATGTCCTTGAAAGTTGTCAAGGACAGTCCTGAGGTAAGAAAGCTAACAGACTAACAAATAAATGAACTGTATAAACAACAGACATTTTACTCAATAAAGGAAGTAGAAAAAAAAAAAACATGCAGAATTTAGGGGGAAAAAACGTGTCAATGTGCCACTTTGAAGCTGTCTATAAATTTTAAAAAAGGTCTCTTTTAATCACTAATTCAAGGCTTGAATGTTTTCAAAAGCGTTAGCATGAAGTAGCGGTTATCAATACCAACAGGTTTAATACATGAAACACCTTTAAGAGATTCAAAACACTTTTGTTAAAGCTGAGATTTTTTTTTTTTTTTAATGCAGTTTTAACCCCTTTAGGACACACAAAAAAAACAATGCAAAAAATCTATTTTCTTAGTATCAAACCTTTCATGTTTGTTTTCCTGCAAAACCAAATATATGACGTGTGCTTATGGAGGTCAACCAATAATGTCATGACATCCACCCATCATTCCTCAACTTTTAGCAGCACAAAGCAAAGGTTCATTAATTAGCTAGCTGGCAACATGATACATCAAGTGGTGTGTCATCGGGTGTTCGCCACCTCAAACCTTGTTCTGTTTCCCCAACATATTATTCCCATAATATTCCCACTAACTACCATTCATTCTCTTTGAGGAGAGTGGTATCTGCGACAGCTCCAGATTATGTACAAGGCATTTTAGAGTAGACTGCTTCAGTAACTACATGGAGCATGCCATGGGCTTTGTCTCCCTCTCCCTGACACGCCCACTTTTCTAAACTCAACTCGAATTCCTCCCAACGTTATGTACCGCCTTGCTTATCCTGTTTCGCTCTGAATCCAAAATACATCACGGATACTCGAGCTACGTATTCTCGCAGTGCCGTTTCATCTGGATTTTGAAAACAGCGATAGACTTCTCCAGTTAAAAAATCTTGCTGTTTCTCTGTAATTGAAACCTGAATGCATAATGACTCTGTGCAGGGAAACTTCAATTGAAGCATTTAATATGCAAGGAAGAAATGTCCGCTCAGTCGCTTCTCTGCAAAGCCTCAACCTTTTCCTCTGAGCCATGCAGTGAGCTGCTTCACTCTAACAGTTGTGCTCAAAGCCTTTTGTGGCATTTTTTATTGATTCACTTTTCCAAGATTTTTGAGCCTTTCTACTTCACAAGCCTGTTTTTTTTTACCCTGACTGAGCATTTGATTCTCACCCTGATTGTAGCCAGACCTGACCCAGCAGGTTCATTCCAGGTCAGGCTCTCTGAATTTTCTCAGGAGAACATTTTATATTGACCGTTTTTTTTTTTCTTCTTCTCTTGAAACAATATGATGTGCACATCTGTCTCCTACTTCCATCCCGACCAAAACGTTCTGTGACATTTACCAGTGGGTATTTCTCAGCTACTTTATATGCACATCAACGCTGCAAAACAGACACAGACAAAGTGAAGATGAAATCAGCACCAGGAGAATTTACTTTGTCCTGACAGGCAGGACGATTTGAGGTAGCCTATTTAGTAGGAAAGATCAGAGATTATTATCAGTAGTGACAAGATATCCATTGTTTTTGTTAATTGACAGTGCAAAAATCAGTTTAATTTACTGCTGGTATAATTAAACGTGTGACTCACATATGATGCATCAGGGTGCGACGAACATATACAAGAATTCTGTTTAAAGCAAATCCGATGGTAAATCGGCTCAGGGTTGTTCTGCTGCTTCTGGTCTGCTTTTTTTTTTTTAGGAACAAATCAAAACTCTATGTACAACTACACCCCCTAAAAGTATGAGTCAACCACAGTGCCAAACACACAGCTGCTCAACTAAATCTGTATTAAGAGCACTAGCAAACCACATCAACAAACGACTACCTAGTGACCCATTTGAGCATGCTGACTCATAGCTGCAGCACAGGCAGTAGAGCTAAAGCGACGTGGAGGACAAACCGTATTACAATGCAAGCTTGTACTTGACAGATGGCCATTAATGAGTTGGTCTGGGAATCGTTTGAAATGATTTGATGATTGTAGTGCCAGTGTTACATTTATATTTAAGTGCCGATACCATACTTTTTAAAATACTTACAAATAACCTTTGAATTATAAATGTCCTAATTTTGAAAACGATCACCACAATTTGGGAAGTCTGTGGGCTCCGTAATTTAAGTAACTTTAGCCAAATAAATGGTCTCTTCGTCATTAGTGGTAGCCCAGCCCAGTATCCCATACAATTCTGTTAGTTCTGTCATTGGTCACTCTAAGTGCTCTTATAGCGTCCATCTCTTAACCATTTTTGACTAAGGCCTTTAAAAGCCTACTGTGAGCTACCAGCACTAAAGAACCATACTAGGGATGCACCAATACCAGTACTGAATATCAGTCCAATACTGTGCTCATGTGCTCATACTCGTAATTGTAAAACTGCAATACAATTGCACCCGATACCAATCTATGGCAAAGTGACATTAACCTCTCATAAGTTGAGCTGAGCAAATAGGCGAAAGGAGGAGCAGTGTCAGTTTGAGACATTTTAGCATAAGCAATGATGACAAGTAGAGCAGACTGCAAACTATACTCAGCTAAAATGCCAAGAGTCCAGCAAGACGTGCAGACCCGCTGGAACTCGGCAACCCCTGGCAATGAGCCAAAATGTCTGTAATTCATTGTTCACCCATTCCTCAGAATCAGATTGTTCTCCAACTCCATACTCTCTACTCGGTGTACCCACCATCAAACCGGCCAGCTCCCAGGCTGAACGATCCCTGGAGCCGAGAGCAGCACACTGAGCAGACAGGAGGTCATTCCAGAGTCGTTGTAGAAGGGTCTCAATATGACCTCCAGGACAATCTCACAAGACACCAGTGGACTGGTGTTTAACCTGATCAGTTGACTTGTTAAGTGATAGTGATAGAGTACTCATTTCAGTATTGGCAAGTACCCAAATGTAAGTACTTGTACTTGGTCAGAAAAGGTAGTATCGGTTAGGGCTACACAATATATTGTTTTAGCATCGTTACCGCAATGCACCCATGTGCAATAGTCACATTGCAGGACATGCAATGAGTGAGTAAGGCAAATTCACTCAAATGTATCATGCTACAACGTTTTTGCTGGTTGATACAAAAGGAAAACTCACAAGGTTCTCATTTTCCATGACTAATCTACAAACGAAGTCTGTTTATCTTCCACCACATAAATTAAACATTTTAAAATTGTCGATTTTTAACGTTTATTGAGACACGGGTTGTTTTTCATCTCCACCCCTTCCCTCCCCAATTAATGCTAGTGTCAGAGGGGGGATTTGTTTTGTTAGGCGAGGGGAGACTTTTAAAGTTCCTAAAATGATGAAAACTATGATTAACTGTATATCTGTACATGAATAACACGATGCATGTGTCTGGTGTCGCAGTTTTTCCCCAATATCGTGCAGCCCTCGTATTGGTGCATCCCTAGTATCTAGTTATCATTATGGATTTCTCATGCTTTTTTAGGAGTCTATACTGATACAGGCCAATAAAAAATTACATTATTTTTTAAGAAAATTAAAATATTAAACAACACAATAAGCTTATTAGGCATAAATAAATACAATTTTTAAAGCTAGGATCCCACACTGTCTGCTTTGATAAATGCTGGTCCTTGGCTAGATGTAGTTGATGGCCCCTGTTTTACATAATCAATTTACTTTGAGTGATAGTGAAAGTACTCATATTGGTACTCGGTATCAGGAGGTACTGGTGCCTCCCTGAGCCAGACATTTCCCAGGAGCCGGTAGACGCAACTTACATTTGCCAAGTGGTCAGATATATGAGTCCAAAGGGATGACAGTCAATGATAACTGTGGAATGAGTAAATAAACAACTGTTTGCTAACAAGCCATATCAACTTAAAGATGTCTGTGTTTCACTTTAACAATATCATCGTCTCCAAGTTCAGATTTTTTTAAAAGTAGATTTCATTTTTAAAACACTGACGTTGAAGGTTTAACATTTTGAGAAAACAGGTCGCGCGTAACATGTATCAAGCAGTCACGATAGACTTTATGCCAGCAGGATCGATAATAGTTCATTTTCTGGTAAAGAATATGTACTGTTGAAAAGAACATTCAAGTACAGGCTACAATTGAAAGTGCAATAATACATTTGAACGATGGCTGGCCATGCTTCACCTGTAATATGTATTGTACCCAGTAGTAGGTCCAGTGCAGAGGTAAAGGTAAAGTGCATCCAGCTTTCTTCAGACACACACACACACACACACAGAGAGAGAGAGAGAGAGAGAGAGAGAGAGAGAGAGAGAGAGAGAGAGAGAGAGAGA
>JBBPCS010000130.1:9737636-9763657 GCA_037974645.1 Hollardia meadi
AGAGTGAGTGTTTAGTATATATATATATATATATATATATATATATATATATATATATATATATCTTAATAAATGTTTAAAGGCTTATTTAAAACTTTTGCGTACGCTATGTCCTCAACTAATAAAACAACTCAACCCTATCGAGTCTGTCCCTGTAGCACAGCAACAATACTGCTCCCCATCCATTTCTGTATAGCGCAGCACATTGATTGCATGGTCAAGGACAACTTTGTGGAAACTCGCTGCACCAAGTCCTGCCTAACCTTTGCTGGGTTGATTGGATTCTTTTTCATGTGGCTTGACACTGAGCACTAACAGGTACGAGCTAATGTTAAACTTCAGAGGGCTCCAAATTCATATCCAGCATTGATGTGGGTCTGCTAACGGAGGATTGTTATGCCTTGCAAAGTAAGGTAAAGAAAATTAGTCTGTAACTTCCAGGATAACCTTCAATATTTAGTTCCTCAGAGGAATCCCCTGCTGAAAACGGCGGGTATCATTTAAATATTTAAACTCATGTTCAATTAAATATAATGATTCAGACTGCTCCTTTTGAATACCAAGTGGCTGTTATATCTAAGTGTCAGCCTTTAGTTATCTGCTGTAGACTTCTCACTTAATTACATTACCCTTACTGGTCAGTTAACAATTGCCCTTTCTACACACAGGAACACACACAGTATATTGTTCTTAGAAATGCAATAATGAGATGGAACAACAAACGCCTCCAGCTCTTTTCGAGATTAAGGAAATGGAAATCGGCTCCACACTGAACTGTAGAATATCAATGCGGAGAATTCCAGCAATGCTTTTACTGTGGTGAAGAACGCCTTTACTGTAAAAAAGCAAGGTGTTTCTGCCTGTGGTCTTCATCTAGGTCAGCAAACAACGTGGTGTTTTTATTTTCCCACTTACACTTTTATATTTCAACTGTATACTGTTTCACTGAGGACATGTGGTCACAGTTCTTCAATAAGTCAATTTAAGGGACCTTTATCCAAAATGCTCATTTATTTTATGTGTTTATGTTAAAAAAAATGATTATGGCTCTTTGTACTTGTATGTTCAAGGAAAAAGAAAAAGAGCATATAGCGATCTAAAAGCATGTATATACAGTATATGTATACTTTTTCAAACTCAATTTTGCTCCTGTGCAAATATTACCCTCACACAAATTGTAATTGATGAGGTTTTGACTGTGATAAATGTTATATTATAGAGTAAGGTTTGTAATGTTTAAATAAACAAAAATGTATTAAAATGTATTACATGGAATGGAATAACATTAAAATAAAACACATCGAATAAAAATCCAACACAGCACATACAAGTTAACAACAAATAGCATAAAAGGGGTTACTTAGATTTGAAAACCCCTGATGCAGAAAATGAAATCAGGTATGTGATGGTGTGTGTTTGTGAGTGGGTATGGGGCCTAAAATGGGTATGGGTGGTTGAATAAATGAGTTTATTATAATTTAATCTTCTAACAAATTAATTTGCATCTTGTGTTCCTCTGCAAGTCTTTCATTTGTTTTTAACTGTTTTAACACAATATTATTTTATAGGCCCTTTCGGATGTCACACAGCTCAGTGGTAACCCGGCCACTGCAGAACTAATGTGACTAAACGGGTGAGTGAAACGGCAACAGATGAATGTGAATGGGCTTCATAATAGACATTATCATGATCATGGTTATCAGGAGGATGGTTATGAGCAACACCAAGACAGTGGCGGCAGTCTCAAAAGTTGATGATGATTCATTAAACTAGGAAGATGTCCTTGATAATTGTGTTTTTTAATCGATTCTGTGCACATTTTACAAAATACTACTGAGCAAATAACCCACATTTGGCATGGCTTATTAGAAATATTATTTCTTGAATTAATCTCGCTTGCATGGTGGCTAACAAATTCCTATTGGTCAAATGGTCTCGACAGCATTAATGATAAATTAATAAAACAGCGCATATAGGATTCATACTAAAAGTGTACGTGCGCAAAAGATATTCCGATTTATGAATCCGTGCACATGCACAACAGTGCGCAATTTCCCTTTTATAAAACCCAAATGAACTTGGAGGCGTGGGCATGTGGATCAGCCTCATATCCCGCCCTCCACACCCACATTCAACCATACATGGTCAACGTTGAAGCACCTCATGAATGTGTATGCATAGAAATGAGCCTGCTGATGGATGGTTTTTAATGGTGAATCATGGCAATAACCGTGAGGAGGATGAAGAAAGGGACCTCACCGGCTGTTGTGATATCGCAGGATTGGCAGTAGTAGAATGAAGTAGAATTGTTAAAAAAAAAAGAGAGATATAACGGATGTATCGTTATTCTTTGAAATAAACTCAAACTGTGGGAAACACTGATATGCCTATTCTAAACTTCCGGTGCACCCTTAAGAGTTGTGCCTCTGCCAGTTTATAAGGTGGTCACGAAGGCGATCATAGTTAACGCAGAGTTACCAGCTCACGCTAGCAAAGCAGAGACGGCATGTTTCGGCAGAGCAGCTGTCAACTTCTGTCTGATGCATTAATAATGTCATATTATGACCAATGACCTTATCATCCTCATGATTTATGAATAAAGCTGTCTTACACAGTATATAGTAACTTCAATTTCAATAGAAATGATCACAAGTACACAATGACATTACCTTGACTTTGAGTGTGGGGCCTCCGTGCAAAACCGCGATGTACGTTCCCACTGCGACAGGTGGAGGCTGTGCAGCCACGGCCGCTATCAGGGCCAAGTTCCATTGATAACAATAGGTCATATAACAGCATATCGGTGCTGATTAATCAGCCAAACCAATAAACTGGTTAACCTTTCTTAATAATTACAATATATAGAGTTACCCCTCACCAACTATTTGATGCTTTAATTCCAGCAAATATAATCTAATCCGTCTGAGGAAAATGCAAAAAAGAAATAAAATAAACAGGGCCAAAGTGAACCATGGAGACAATACTGTACCCGTCGCACCCTCTGTCATAATCTCTCTCCAGTCTCCACCATGTTAGTGGATTTAAACTCAAATAATATTCACTGCCAATTTCTCCATCTCTAGTCAGTGCATCACCATTAGGGTAATAGTGTTCAGCTCATATGCGCGCTAAAAAAAAAAAAAATTGGATTTAGGATCCATTAGCTTATTAGGCGCAAAATGACATTATCTCCCCTCAATGTGAACTCCATAGCAGACATTTGGAGATAAATTATGCCGTAGCAAAGACCCCCTGATCTGTCAATCAATCCTCTTATCAGTTTGTTTCCCCCAGGGATTGCAATCACGGCATGCTTTAAATGAATGCAAGTGCACTGGCTGATCCATGTACTGTGTTTATAGAAGGATTAATCTAAAAGAGAGAGACAGTTAAGTATTGGAAATGCTTGAATAGAGATAAAAACCTTGCAGGGGGTGTATGGACTTGATATTTTTTGTCAAGTGCTTATAGAGTTCAGTCTAAACTTACATTCACCAGACATTTCAGTCTGAAATTATAAAGAATATAACAGAATGTAATGTGTTCATTTGGCACCTCATTTTGATTTAGTTTTAGTCTTTTTGGGCTTGGTTGGTCCTTTCCCAAAGCAGAAAACAGGTACTGGGAGATACTATTTTCGTCTGATTTGACTATTTAATTGATTAATCATTTCAGTCATTTGTTAAGCAATAATGTTAAATATTTGCCGATTCCAGATTCTTAAATGTAAGACTTTGCTGCTTTTCTTTCCAGATAAGGTGATGGTGAAAATAATCGTTTCCGTTTAATAATTTTTATAAACATGTTTATTGTGGTTGCATACGTACTATTTGAATCCTTTTTGAAGATGGTTAAACTGAAACTTCCAGTGTGGCCTTGGGAGGACGAATTAGGAATGAAATAGTGTGTCTCTCAAGGGCTAGCTGTACTCCAAATTAGAATCTCTCTTCTCCTTGCTTCATTATCACAACTTTCTCTTTGTGTCTGCTTGGAGGCTAATTAAGGGGGGACAGAGAGAGCGAGAGAACAAGACCCCACTGATGGAAATCAAATGAGAAGGACAGGAATGAGAGAATAGAGGAATAATCGCTCTTCTGATAAACACTGACCGTGCCCTTGATGAATAGCGGCAATGGCTTCCTAAAATGGATGAGAGGCGAGCGAGACAAGTGCCAGAGACAAACTAGACTTTGTTCTAGTAAAAAAGAGGAGTAAGCCGGGGTGTAGGAAGAACCATGAGTAAGTAGAATGAGCTTAATTTACTGGCTTGAGCCTAAATAAATGTCCCCCTACCCCCTCACAGACCGACTACATAGCACAAATTAGCCTGCCAGAATTCATTCTTTCTCCTTTCTTTTAATGCACACTGCTACAGTACGAAGTCCTAACTGCTGCTTCTTCCAGTGTGTACAAGCAGTTTACTTTAACTGAGGCCTGTGCAAACTGTCCATGAAGGACTATGTGGCTGCAGGTTTTTGTTCTAACCATCCAGAGCACACCTGATTCGATTTATCAGCTGTTTGAACTGAAGACTGAGATAAGATGAGTTAAACCTGGTGTGCTTCTGCTTGGTTGGAATGGAAACCTGCATCCACGAAAGTTAAGACATGTTTCCTTTAACTGAATAAAGTGATGTATGTAGAGCTGCAGCTAGCCATTTTTATTATTGATTAATCTGCTGATTGTTGTCTCGATTAATCAATACCCAATCAAACAACGTCTCAGAGCACTAAGGTGGCGTGTTCAGACATCTTGTTTTGTCCAATAAACAGACAAAAGCATGAAGATATTTCATTTACAATAATCATCAAATTCTCACATGAGAAACATGGCACAGGGTAAATGGCACATTTGATTAATCAACAAAATTCATCGATTGTAAAAATAGTTGACGATTCGTTTTCTGTGAATTGATCAATCAATCAATTATTATTCAACTAAAAAAAAGAAATCAGACTAAAGTAACAAATCACATGTGCAAAGCTGAAAAAGCAAATGTTCAGCGTTTTTGCCTAATAAATGTGCTAAATCATCAAAAAGTGCTGATGGATATCATTGATCGACTGATCTATCAGTTGATTGCTTTGTTTTGTTTTCATGCTACATCTTCATAGGGCTACAAATAATGATTATTTTCATTATTCTGTCGATTGTTTTCTTGCTCAATCAATACAGGTGTCACCATTTTGATTCTAAATTGAAAATCATATCCAGAGGGAGCTCGGAGTCGAGCAACTGGGAAGGGACATCTGGACTTCCTGGTTTAGCCTGCTGCCACTGTGACCCGACCCTGAATAGTCGTAAGACCATAGCCTGCAGCTGCACTTCCAGACTCTTATCCTGTGTGCACAAAGATGATCCAATGACTGGCACCAGAGGTACCTCAGTACCGATCCGAGGTGAACATGCGACGGTGTCGGAGATGCTGGCTTCACTTTCTTTTTCAAAGATACTTCAGTGATTTGTTGTCTTCATTTTTGACTGGAAAATGATGAGTAATCAATAAAGTAGCTGATGATTTGCCTTCTGTTAACTGACAAATAACTAATGTATCAACTAATCATCTCAGTTGTGCATGTTTTGACAGTTACTTTAACAGCAGATGGTTTAACCTACTCGCGGAGGTCAATCAATCACTTTGACTTTTCCTTTAAATCCCTTATGACAAGTGACCTCGCAAAACAGCTTTTGTCAACATCTCATGCATTGTAATTCATGCTAAACGACACAGCTATGACTGTGTCAGTGCAGCATCGTTCAAATTGGTCATCTAATCTAATACAAAAGTCCACTTTATTAAATAAACTATGTCTCACGCCATGTCTGAGTGGAATAAATTCTCTAAAGCATAAAGAACGTCAGATAATAACTAGGACGACTCATTGCTTGAGGCCAAGCACACGTTTCTAGTCTCCAGTCAGTCCTGCAGGGCGAGGCTACTGAACATTTACCATCCCCGGGCAGACTGTAAATTTCAGACCATAATGCCATTTGATTTTACATGCAGATGAATGTGCCTGTTGTCTTTACTCTTCGAAGCATTTTCAGACACATTTACATTCCCTGGCTGAAATGAGGAAAGTAGAAGGGCTTGTCACCAAGGCAGAAACCGAGCCGGGGAGACCGTGCAAAAGGGGAAAAAACCAAGCAGTGGCTTTTGTCCATCATCACAAATGTTCCCTCTTCAGAGAAAAAACATGAACATGGCAAGCCAGGGAGTGCTATTTGAATGGCATTACAGTTTGTTTACAGCACTTGTACAATCACATTGTCAATAGATGTTCTTTGTAGGTATTATTCTAATCTCTTTGAACCAAACTCTACAAAAACAATCTCTGATGAATAGACTTCTGTCATGTAATGTAGTTACAAAGAGCTGTAGGGTAAAAAAAAAAAAAAAAATTTTTTAAAGTGGGGTTTTTTTTAATGGAGGAAGGCAATTAACACTGTAACACGATTTAAAAAGCACCATGATGACAGAGAGGTAAATGTGTAAGACAGTGCTTACACGAGAACACACACAATTTAAAAAGGTTATGTTATGATGCAGCTAATAAAAAAGCAGCTCAGGTTTGGGATCACTCTTTATAAAGATGTCAAACAAAGTTGCAAAAGTAGTTGGAATAAAAAGAATATGTATTTAAAAAAAAAAAAAAGAAATAAAAAACTTGAGGAAACAAGATGACAAGACAGAAAACAAAAGGGCACTCTGAGAGTTGGGGACGTTTCTAGGCATCGGCCTTTGTGTGGTGGGTTTGAAGCCCCCAGCCAATAACAGTGTGCAGGGTGTGAGGTTGGACTAAAACCAAAGCAACCAGGTTACATTACTTTCTCCTGTCTCCTCTGCTCTGTCTATGCCATGGATGTATGACAGTGCCAATTCACAACAAAAGTTATGAGCCATTCTTTTTTTCAGTTGGGCTCCCATTGTCCACTTACTACTTCCAGTTTCAAAGCAGAGCTTGAAAGAATCCATCACTTCCAGACTTTACATCAATCATGACACTGCATGCACACGGCTGTAGGGTTATGGAGGGATCAGTGTTAGTTGAACGCCTACATTCAACAGTGTTATCTTTTCACCCAAACTCCCCTAGCCCTCCTCAAATACTTATTTTACCCAAAACCACAATAATTTCCTAAGCTTAATTAATGAGTAGCTTTTGTGCCTATGCCTAAATTAAAGTTAACCGTAGCATTTGGCAAATCACAAAAAAAAGCACATGAATCATTTTGTTCTGATTATTTGTGACATTTTTGAAAGGCACTGACGTCCTGCTGATAGAGGCATCAGTTCTGTGCTCATATGGGTTGTTCTGGATGGCAATGACAATGTATTTTCTCATTTTGTTCACTGGTCAAATAGACCAGAGACGGAGGCCCAAATGCCCCAATTCCTAATGTTTAAAACTAATCAAAGGGCACTTTGTGAATTATCATTTGTCCAACCAACGACCTGAGACCACTTGCCTCGGGTGGCCAAATCAGTTGCTCGTGCCCAAAACAAGACTCCTTTGAGAATCACTGAGGCATACAAAACCACTCCCACTCCCACTGAATGAGATTGCAATTTGTTGCAATCCTATTTTCATTTGAACAAAAAGTAACTTTGATGATGCATGGATCAATATACATCACAAAGTAGGGCTGTGTGATTTGACAATGTCTGACAATATAAAAACATCTATCTGTTCATATTGTGCTCGTTCATCGTTTTCATTCTGCTGCAAATTGCACTCTTTAACTGCAACATCATCACAAAGGGAAAGACAGGAAGCAGCTCTCACAATGTCAACCCTTTAATGACATTCAAGACTCAACAAGACAAATGCAGTGATTGTGATGCAACCTCTCCTACTGCATGTAATGTGGGCATACTTATGCTGTTGTTTTATACGCTGTTGTGAAAACCAAGTGAGTGAAAAAACAGTTTTGGGTGACTTTGTGAGACATCCTTCTGATGAAGAGGAGTTGCGGCCCCAAGCAACGGAGTTTAAGCATCTCTGGGTCTTGTTAAGGAGTGACGGGAAAATGGAGCGTGAGATGGACAGGCGGTTTGGTGCGGCATCGGCAGTAATGCTAGTGTTGTACTGAACTGTTGTGGTGAAGAGGGAGCTGAGTCGGAAGGCAAAGCTGTCGATTAACCAGTGGATCTACGCTCCAACCCTCATTTGTGGTCATGAGCTCTGGGTAGTGAACAAAATAATGGGATCGCGGATAGAAGCACCCTTAGGGTGGTTGGACTCAGCCTTAGAGATGGGAGGTGAGGAGCTTGGACATCAAAAGGAGCCAGTTGAGGTGGTTTGGGCATCTGATTAGGATGCCTCCTGGACGCCTCCCTTTGGAGGTCAACTGGGAGGGGACTCCAGGGTGGATCCACAACTTGCTGGAGGGGTTATCTCATCTGGCCTGGGAATGCCTCGGGGTCCCCCAGGAGGAGCTGGAAAGCATTGCTAGGGAGAGGGACGTCTGGAACACCGTGCTTAGCCGGCTGCCACCACGACTCAACCCAAGATAAGCAGAAGATAATGGATGGATGGATAATTGAAAATTTGCACACGGGCTCTAAATAAAAGGAGAAAATAATCAAGTGAATAATTGAGTACCTTCTATTTGTTGAGTATGTAATTCAAAATGTAATGAGAAATAGGCCTTTCTATGTTGTCACTTTATTCATTGAATTTAGAGTAAATGTGCCATATTGTGATAAGTTTCGTTATATGAAATGATCAGGATATGAGATTTCGGTCTTCGAATGGGAGCATCCAAAGCTGTGTATTAGTGTAACTAGGCGTTTAACCAAAGGTCGTTTAAACCAGCTCTTCTCCACCAGTGCTGGGGCCTCAGAGTGCTGTCTAGTGGGCTCCGGAGGGAGTGGTTATACTATTTATTTTCTATTTTTATATCTAAATGTGTTTATTAACTCATATACTATAAATAATAATATTTAAAACTTAAACATTTACATCTAATTTCTTTTTCTTTTTTTTTAAAGGCAGCCAGGCAGACAGCTGACACAGACCATGATGTAGGGATACAAAGGACATAAAACTGCATAAAACTACTGCATATATAATGACCATAATTTATCTGGGAGGACATGACGGCATCAGTGACTTTTAAAGCTCCACTTTCAACCTGTGCGGCATTTAGTTAAAATAAAACTACTGATCTCTGAGGGGAGTGAAGGTGCAAAACTAGTGTGAACTGTGTGAATAAGGGAATATAGTGAGGAAGCCATTAGTGGTAAGTAAAACAATACTCTATAACAAGGTCAATAAACAAATGCAGCCATCAATTTCAACATGTTAAGGGGACCAACGTGGGAAAACAGTCATTAACATATAGACTTTCTATGTTGTTTGTTCAAGACAAACAGCATAAAAACAGATATATACAATCAATCCAAGGACAACACTAGTAAGTAACACTGTTTATGCTGCTTAAGGCAAACAAGCATTACTAGAGGTGAACTGCAGATATTGTGAATGCATGAATAAATAAATAGTCTTATCACTGTTCTGTCACACGGGCAAATTGGGCATTGTATTTTACTGAAACAGCACTGTGTCATCACTTTGAAGCGGTAAAGATTTTCTATTTACAAAGTTGGCTCTGTCTTGAGATAATGGGAATGTTTGCAATCTATTGCTTCAATTTCTCTTGGGAACCCAATGAACGAGTGTCAGCACACTCAGTATGCACCAGTCCCTTCCATTCATTATTGGTAATACCGAACTAATGAAAGTTACCTGATATTTGCTTTAAGATCTTCTCTTTTTTTTGTGGCCAAAATGTGGAAAACAGCCACAGATATATCATCTCTCTGATGTAAGACATATATTATTATAGAAACTAAAAGTGACTCTTCTGCTCTCTAAACACTGCTGCACTTCTTTTCATTTTCTCTAAACTCAACAGCGGCAGGCTGCACAGCTTTTTTTTTTTACCTCTTTCATGATTTGTTTGCAGAAAATGTTTCGAGACTGAGATGCTGCAGTAAAGGCTGATTCAAAAAGGTAATTCTCTGGAGATGGTGACGGCATTTTTGGTGATGATGCAGGCTCCCACAGCAGGCTAGCAGCATCACAGAGTTCAAAGTAACCCTATTGCTGGATAAACTGCCTTCACCAGGTGGACTGATATTATAAAGTCAAAATAGACAAACATAGTTTATGGGGTTAAGGTGTGAATTGAGGTTAGGTTAGGGTTAGGCATGAAATTAGGATTAGGGTTATGGTTGCGTGAGGCTTTCCGCAATGAATGGAAGTCAGAGAAAATGCCCTAACAAGGATAGCTTTTCAAACCTGTGTGTGAGTATTTGTGTCGTGTGGTGTTGTTCACATTTCCGAGTTGAACTTGTTTAAGTAAATGTTTCACATTTAATTGGATGTTTTACGTTGCGGGAGGAGTGCATCTTTGTCTCGACCTCACCTGTCGAACAGTGACCACATTCTTTTTTCTTTTGGTTGCCGTCATTCTTTGTGTCGTCCCTTTCGGATTGCTAATTTGTGGACAATGAGCGTGTACTTGGTGTGCCCCCTCCCAGTGTGTCTGGGGACTTTTTCCTCTCATATTTCCGCCTGACTGCAACTGACTGAGCCTTTTGTCTCGACTTTTTTCCCACTAGTAAAACCCCTAAGGTTCTCTCTCTGTTTTTCAACCACTGTCACCTGCTGAGCTGAATCAGACATTACAAGTTTATTTGGTCTAAACAAGCCTTGCTGTGTGCACTAGCATCTCTGCCGGTTTTCCTTGAGGCTAAATATTGTTCATGAATTCTTCAAGAGTGGCATGAGTATTTCATATAGTGTGAGTATTCGTACTATAAAATGTAGCGAGAAACTTTGTTTTCAAAATGGAAACATCAGTATGTGTTCAGTGAGGCATACATGTGACAGACAGCAAAAACACGTCAACCACTACCTACCTGGATTATCCTCCAATTAACTGACTAGTGAGACACAGCTCTGTGCAGACTTTAACATCTAATAAGGTTCGATTAAATGTTGCAAAACAAAACAAACAACTATGCTTTCCCTTATTGTTTCTGGAGATGCAGACATGTTGTTTGCTATGCCTATTCAAGAAGTCAACTTTGCTCCTATTGTTTTATTATCAGGAAGGCACGACTCCATTTGCACTGCTGACCCTTAAAAAAAAAAAAAAAAAGCATCATTACAAAAAAAGAAAACAAAAAAAAACATCAAATGGGACTATTTGATATGGGAACAGCAAAAAAGATAGTAGTAATATCTACCTTCAAAGCAATGTTTGGAAGTCTAAAACATTGTCAAATATCCTTTCAAACTAAAGTATTTGTTTTTGTCCAGACGCTAGCCTTAGAGTCTTATATTGCTCGCCTCTCTCGTCTCATCCAGCAAAAAAGAATGGCTGATTGCTTCGGGGTGAGCAAAGTCCCACAGAGTAGCTCAATTATTGACTTTGCTAAGTCAACCTTTAACGTACAAATCCTGCTCAGACTCTTGTCCTTGTGGTGGCTGAGGGCTCACTGAAGGCTCGCATTCAGCTCACAGTCCAGCAGACATTAATTCCTCTCAATCTTCACACTCAATTTAGTCTTGAATGTTCCTGCCAATATGGCTGAGCCTTGGAATTAGAAGTGGTAAATTATACAAATAACCCCTTAATAGCATGCCGTGCCCAAATGAAGTGAACCCGCCAATGTGGCAGCGATTTGCAGTGTGGCAAGTGAAATGGAAGGGCGAGTCCAATCATGTACGTACATGTGCTCAGTGAGCAGACCATGGTGGGATAATGGAGTCTGGTTCCCGTAATACCGAAGTATCCACACTGTCTATTTGTTTGTCATTATACATGTAAAGCAGCACCATTGTGTCTGTGGCGACGAAAATCAATTCATTTCTGTTTGACCCCGAGAGGGTGAAATATTATAATAAACAGATTTTCAAAAGGGAAATAAAATGTGGGTCCGGGTTATAGCAAAAGTTGCTGTGAATACATAGGAACAAGTGCATTTCAACACCAGTCAGGATATCACCAGAATGGTCAGCACAAATCAGGATTTTGAGCAGTTGTTGCTTCAGTCATTTCGATTGCCCTCCAAATTTGCTATAAGGGTGTGAAAAGGTCTTATTTATTCATTTTTCTGGATGTTTAACTTTTTCAGTCAGCCAACTCTCGTAGAACAGATTTATTACGTGAATAAAGCGTATGTTCAGAGTTAATATTTGATGTCAGACTCTGAGCTTGTCCTTCCGTGCAAGCAAAAACCAAGTTGCAGCACAGCAGCAACTGGGGAGTGACAATAATAAACCCCCCGAGGGGAACATAGACTCAGAGTCGACAGGTGGATGCTGGGTTGAAGGTGAGGTTTATGAAAAGCTACAAAAGAGCAGCAGTAAGTTTTTGCAGTAGTTTTACAGCAGAGTTAACCCTGATGAAAAAAACAACTTGTTTTCGCTTTCTGAAATGCAATTGGAAAAGCAAAGTTTACTTCTGCTCGAAAAGGCGGGATAAACAACATATCTGTCAAGAAACACTAAAGTAAGGCATATTCCTGCAAAATGAGATGAGGAAAAATATTCGTTCAGCAAAATGTTCTTCCAAAAGTCCACAGAGCTGTGTCTCACTGATCCAGATTAGGGAGTTAATTAGATTTTTAAAGGGCAAACCACGCTGGTTGAGTCTCAACACATTTTTTATGTATGTCACGGGTCTGTCAGGTCTGATATGCTTCCATTTTCAAAACAAAAGTTTCTTGCAGCATTTTGTAGTACAGATGCTCCACCTCTCTTGAAAATAAAGAGCACCTCCTCTAATGTCAGAAAAAATTATTTTTTGCATTAAATATTTAGGCATGTGCGGTAGGGTCGGGCCGGTGTAAAGATTTTCAGACCGTTTTAATAGTGAGCGCCATCGGTATACCGACTTTCACCATTAGGTGGCACAAGTGACCCATGAATGAGACATTAGCTTCACTATAATCCACCAGAACAATCGTGACACATTGTATTTTTATTTCTCATAACAACCATTCAACTTAACTTTTCTTCTTCTAAAGTATAACATCAAAATAAATAAAATAAGACTTCAGCCAAGTGCAAATTGAGAAAAGATGGCAGCTGCTACATTTCAGGTGCGCATTGGAACCTCGCAAATCAATTAATTTACCACAACACGTTCCTGCAAATGTTACACAGTAACAAGAAATTGTCAAGAAATTAAGGGTTTCTGTCCTTTGAAGCACTAGAGGGTTCTTAATTTGAAACGAATACAGGAAGTGTTGATTTGTATTTACAGCGTAATGCAGCGACTTTAACAGGGCAAACGAAAAAAAATGCAGCTTGTATTGTAGCATGTAACGTAACGCTGGCATCACCTTTGACAACTCTTTACTGATAAGAGTTTTCTTTTATGGACGTCGGTCGGAGTGGTGCAGCACTATAGGAACAACTCTCAACTCTGGACACCCTACAACACAACAAGGGAAGCAACACCCTGTATCGCTGAGCTAATCAGCTATCCCGGGCCGGCTCTCCTATTTCATAGCCGCATGCTGCTAGCTCTCTCCACCTACACCTGACAAATGCTGGTTTGCATAAAATTAAACCGGTTTGACCTCGTACACTGGACCAGCAAAACCAAAAACCTGCACCAAACCCTAGTGAACGATTTGTTTACGCCATCATCTAGTAACTAAATTATATATAATTTATGCAGCAACAAACGTAAACCCATTTCAAACAGCATGCAGTCAATCATGAATGTGCTTCTGACTGCCAGAGCTCCAGGAGACTCTTCGTTACCAGCACAAATACGGGAGAATGTGCAGCAGATGCTCATGGCTGCTCATGGCTGTTAGCTCAGACTATCAGCTGGCTGCTCTTGCTACACTAAGCACTGGTCAGTCTGTCACACTCAGAGATCGCATTAACCGAATATTTTTTCGTCGTTGACTGATTTTTTTTTTTAACAACAATGTAGAAATCTGAAGGCCATCCTTCACTTTGACAGATTGAAACATTGATGGTGATCTACTGTAACATTAAGTAACATTGTCAATAACTACATGTGGACCTTTAAAACAAGGTTCACCTCTGAGCATTTGGCTAACATCTCTGATTTTGACACCGTACTCAAGTGCATCTCGCTATCCGGGTGCTGAGAGCACGTTGAAGAGCTACAGACTGGAAGCCTTGGAATGTCTGTGATCACTTCGGGTTACACAGCGATGCAGCCCATGCACCTGGGTCAATGTTTTTAGATAGGACATGGGTCAAATGAAGAACTCAAAGTACATGTTAAATAAATTGTTTTCCAATGATGGTTTCTGTCATTTTAGGTAGTTCTTATCCTGCTGATGTGTCACGGCTCGTGCCGGAAACACTGGGAAGAGCGGTTTTGGACCCAATCGCAGACATCGCAGGCACAGCAGGTTCAGAAACGAATATTTATTAATAACTGCGGACAGCACACAACGTAACATATAACAACGAACTCGCAGAGACAAAAGGAAGGGCACAGACTTAAATACACAAGGAAGACAAACCAGACACAGGTGAAACAAATCAGGGCAGGGCGGACAATCACTGGGGAGGGAAAACTAACAAGACACAGGTGGAAAGGACTTCACAAAAATAGCGGGAAACAAGAAACTCAAGCCATCACCATAACACTGAGAAATAAACCAGAACTCAACACAGAAAACACACCAAACCCAAAACCATGACACTGATGTATGTTGGAGTTCATTTTTCTAAGTTTGCTCATTAGATGCTATAAAAAGGGGGTGAAACGTCATGATTGACAGCTGAGCCCTGCTCACAAATGAGTCAGGCAGGTGTATGGACGGGAACTCGATACCACAGCTCCACCTCCCGGTCACCGCTGCACAGACTCTGGCTCCAAATGATGTCGCCAGCACAAGATGGCAGCGCTCGTATCCGGGATATTTTGGCTTAATTTTTGTACAGTGGAAGGAAGTAGAGATGCGTCATCTATTTTTATTTATGTCAATGTGCAGTCCTCTGCTGCATTTTAAAAAAAAATTCAAGCTCAACAACAAGATATTTCATGATTAAAACCAGGACATGTATGCAGCTGATAAAGGGAACCTTGCTGCTTTATGAATTAGCTCGCTAACACAAGAGAATTCAACATTAGCACAAAAAGAATAACTCACCTTGGTCAAGTGATGCAGCAAAAAGCAACGAAGAGAGACAACAAAAAAAAACCTGCCATGTTGAAAAGGATGCGTTTGACATGCGGCCAAACGCGCATGTCGAACACCGCTCGTCTTTTCCTTATTCACCGACCTTGAGTGGATTCCAGTGTACCTGGATTTAAGATTTTTTTTTTTTCCTCAATGCCCATGTTTTGTCTAAATAATCTAAATTTGCAAAACAGTGTCTTCTAGTTGTTGGTAATTTGTTTGTTTATTTAAAAGATCCCCATTAGCTGAAAGCCTTCGCAATCAGCTAATCTTCCTGGGGTCCACACCAGACATACAATACATAATACATGACGCAATGATCAGTAATTGCATTAATATACGTAAGATTACATTAAAGATTAACATTAACATTAAGATATATATTTTTTTAAAGAAGTATATTCGTACACCATTCAAGACCAATCAGCGCTGTACATACCTTTAGGCAGAATACTAATTAAAATCACTATGTAGACAATAAAGTAAGATTTAAAAAATTCTACAACTCACGTGAGCAATCATGAGTAATTTGAGAATTGTATTAAATGACCAATCTTATTCTCAAATCATGACACAAAGGACAATATATAAAAGAAAGTACATTTAATTTTTTTCAGCTCACATAACCAACAGGATCAAACCCACGTGTAACTAGTAGCCTCCTTGTACTAGTACTAAGAATTATCTTAACTAATACTAGTAAATCCAAAATGCTATTTCACATAGGCAAACATCAGAAATGTTTGTTTACAGTATGTTAGTTTTGTTTATGCTTCATAGCCAATCATTTCAGAAAATGTAGAATAATTATAGCATTTTTTTTTTTAAATGTTTACATAATGACCTGTGTGAAACAGCAGTCGGAGCTTCGTGGTAAAAGGGATATCCTTAATCAAAAAGGTCAATTTTAGTGGTTTTCTTTCAGGACCTTAATCTACAGAAAGTTCAAGAAACCCTTCATCATATAGTCGGTGTGCTGAGGGTTAGTGCTTCCAGTCTCACAAGTGGAGACTCTGGGGAACGGGACGTCTCAGGACACTGAGCAAAATTCCAGAGAAATGCTTCGAAAAAATCAATATTAGTTTCGAATGTCCTGAATTTGAAAGCAACTGCCTCTCTGTTTGCATGTCCTCCCTGTGTCTGTGTGGGTTTCCTTCTCCCACAGGCCGAATACATGCATGCCTGATTACATACAAACTTTAAAATGCATATAGATGTTTGTGTGGTTGTCTGTCTGTGTTAACCCTGTAACAGACTGGTGACCTGCCCTGGGACAGCCTCCGGCGACCTCGTGCTCCAGAACAGAAATATGTGAGTACAGACGTGGATGTTTAGACTTGGTGAAAAATACCACAGCAACTTTCATTTAAAACAGAACTCAAAGAGTCTACGACAAACTGAGGGTTACTTGAGGAGATTGCTTCAACTAACTTTTATCTCTGCATCAGTGCTTAACACCTAGAGGCAATGATGGTGGCGGAAGAATCCAGGCTTTGACTTTCAGTAAATAGCTACTAACCAAAACTCTTGTGACTACTTAGTTTAAAAATATATATATTATGTAATCTTGTTGAGATAATATGATTTGTGGTTAAAAAAAAAAAAAAAGTAGGTCTATTCAGTTGTTAATCAAATTTTAATTGTTTATAAATGATTAAACAAACAGTGGACTCAAGTCTGTTGGGCCACACAGAGCTTTGGCAGGAGAAAAACAGCCTCTGACTTCAACACCACTGCAGTGATCACTGAATCAACTGAGGCGTTCTCTTGTATGCACGTGTATTTCAAAAAGGCTCCCTCACAAAGATGCCCATATTTACATAACAACCAAAGATTACACAGGCTGCGGCTGTCATACACAATATCTGTGACTGGATTCATTTATGGAGCAGAGGTCTGCAAAGGGAATTTTTCGGACATATTTTTTTTTTGTTTTGATATTTCCTGCAAATCACCAACAAATGGAGAAAGTGCATTCCAATATATCCACGATTCAAACAACTGCTCATTCATGCTGCTTCATAATTGTTTGTTTTTGCCTCTGAAACAGAAAAGTAGCTATTACATTATTGAGTGCAACAATGATGGAGACAGAGATTGATTGTGCAAAAAACTGCTGTGGTGATGGAGGACAGGAGGACTGATTTAGTGAAGGAAAAAAAAGAGAAAGAATCTAGGTAAAGGGTGAAATTTTGCTTTTATTGCCAAGGAAGGGCACTGCATGACAACTAGGGGATTAATGTGTTGTAGTTGTGTGGTGCAGCCTCGTGATTCATGACTGCATCTTGTGTTTGTTTTCTCGGAAACAACCCAAGCCAAAATTAATTCATGGATCAATTATATCAGCAACATCAGGGGTAATTTACAGATCGCGGGTGTTAACATGCAGTTAGACTGGGTTGAGAGGAGGGACTGCTGTGCAGAGCAGTCTAGTTTGTGCTATTTAGCTTAAAAAAGTGTGTCAATAGTGCCACCACATGGAAAGTCCTGAAAGATTCTAATGGCTTTCTAGAAGGCTACATTTCCCCTTAAAAACACACTATCTAATGTTAGATTCATAGGAAACTTGATGTATAACGTGTGTTTAAGTTGTCATCATTAAATCTAACAGATTTTTACCTTTATAATAGAGGAGACGGACACCAAATAAATGTTAGAACATCAGCTTTATACGTTATATTCAAAATCCTAATTGTAGGAACATTAAGAGAAAGCAATCATGGAAATAACAGCTTGAAAAGGTGAAAGTTAGGCTTTGCAGAAAATCACAATACAACAAAGCATATTTACCTTGAAATGATAGATAAAATATGCAAAACAGTTTTGTTTTTTTTTGCCAACATTGCCAACTAGCTCTTAGAAGCGCTCCATCATAGTTCTTAGTGTCTTGACTCAGTGCATGCTCATCCAAGGCCATATATGGTGTCCACCAGCCGTAACAGCTTTACCAAAATATCACCACGGACAGAGTCAGTGCAGTCTGCATCCATAATACTGTTGACATCTGTTGGTCTCCAGACTGGTTGCAGGGAAGCCAGATAGGTCAAACACGTCACAATCATGCTCGAACTCCCTCTGGAGGAGCTCATCTGGTGCTCCTCCTCAGGCTCTCCACAGTCTGCAAGAAGGACCGCTGGGCTTGGTCCTCCTCCAGGGTGGAGCAGTCCTCCTCCTCCTCCTCGATGATGCCACACTGTACACAGCGGAGGCGGGGTTCACGTTGTCCAGCCCTGCAGACACAAGCTGTGGCCAGAGACTGGGGGAACTCCTCCATCACCAAAGGCAGCAGATGGGCCGGGAGCGTGTCCATGCTGGTCGCCATGGTGAACGGTGGCCCAAATGTGAGGATGACGAGCGGCAGAGAGTGAAGCTTTAGAGTAGATGTGGCGTAGGATGTAGGATTTAAGTCCTTTTGTTAGAATTGGTGTTTCTGATCGGCTGTCTCCACAAGTTTTTGTACAGATGATGCAAAACAAAATCACTAAAAAATTATTTGAAAAAATCTGAAATTATCAGTGAGAGCTGTTTAATATTCAGTCCTGAGGGTTCTGCTTGATGAGAGATGATTTGAGAGATCCTGTTTTGCTCCTTTTCCAATCTGCTCTTCAACTTCTGCTGTGAAATCAGAGCGTGAGTGAGTGAGTGAGTGAGTGAGTCTGAGCGAGCCGTCGATTCAAAGCACCAGTGAGCTCCTCTTTATAAACATCTCTGCAACCCACTCGTTTCTTCCTTTGGGCATCCCCCCACACGCAGAGCTCCTCTCCCCTCCTACCTTCTCAGCGATGACACATTTCCGCAGCTTCCATACCAGTGCACCGGAATAATCTCACAGAAGCAGTTGGCATGGGAACCGGACGGTGATGTTTGGGAGGCAGAATGTGAAAAAGCAACACACTTGTATGGACCGTGAAGACGATGAACAATGGTAACATAATGCCACAAAGTTATATGAGCTGATTGATACGTTCTAAAAGGATCAATCATAAAATACGGGTATATAAGGCATTTTAAGAACAGAAGAGTTTGTGGACTTTTTGCAGTGAATGTGTGGGTGTGACGGTGTCTGACAGAGATGCCACTTGAAACATAAGATTTACACACGTTATATACTTTCTACATGTGACATCCAATCTCATTCATTTTTATCAAATTAGAAAGTCCTATAAGAGCCTTATCAGGCCTTTCAATGAATTTAGAATAAAATAGCCTAAAATGGGAAAAAAAAAACCCAAAAAAACAAAACACAAGTGACAAGAAAGCTGAAACGGAGCATAAGACGTCAGAAAGAGGCAGATGACTGGGTGAAGTTATTTGAATTGATATTTATTGATGGTTGAAAGGCCAAATGAAACATAGTTGTTTTTTTTCTAGTTAGTACAACCAAATGGTATCCAGGTATTCAACAAGCAAGCAAACAAACCAACCCCCAGGTCTTAGGAACACGCCTAATACCCAATGGCATTACTCTTAACAAAAGCACTAGCCTTAGAACTAAAGTTGGTCCCCAGCTGTTGGACCTATAGGTAGTATGAGTTTAAACAGGTAAATTAATACAGTAACACTTTAAACTAGAATCTGAGCCAAGTCAAATGAGAATACTGTTTTCCTGACATATTCTATGAACACAAACTCGACATACATGTAGTTTTGGTTTTTTTTAGAAATAGTCAAAAGGACTTTATCAGAGATAAATTATTTCATTGGTTTGTTTCATCTGTACATTTGGCTTGGTTGAACATTTTAATAGATCCAACATCACAGTTGAAAACACAGATGTTGCACACACAAACAAACCACCCAGTGATTATAGCTGGATTAAATTTATCTTGAGAGAATTTTCTGGGATTTTAAGAATTCCGGAATAGAAGCAGCAGCCTAACCCCCCTTTGCCCAAGATTGAATTTGAAAATCGGTTAAGTAAGAAAACAAAAGACACATTTTAATAATCTACCACAACTTTTCCCTCTGGGCTGGCGTTTCACATACAGCGCCTCCTCTTAGTTTTTACTGATGAAATGGAGCTCGGTTAAATTATATATGAGGTCCCTTCAACACCACATCAACATTGGAGAGAAAATATTAAGATGAAAAAAAGCAAAGAAGTAATCTCGAGTTGGTGGTCCAGAAGAAAGGTAAGTGCTTTGAAACTTCTGTGTTAATATGAAATCAAATAAATTCCGAATTAAGAATTACATTAATACAAAGAAGAAAAAAATTCCAGGCTATTTAATTTAATAGCATGTTTACGTGCTCCAGCAAGCGTTAGCAGTAAGTAAATACCACCTCCAGTGTAAATAGATCTAACAAAGTCAAACATACAGAAGCCTCAGACACATCCAAAAACATTATCCATAACCTTCCCTCGACACATAAGGTTAATCTTTACTCATGGTTTGCAGACAGATGGATACTTCTGGAAATTGTTTTTAGTTTCCATGTTAGTGATTCCATTCATTAGAATGGACATTCTGAATGCTACGAGAAGAGGACCACTCTGGTCAGTTTAGATTTTAGATTGAAGACATGCAACTGTGACGAGATGCTGCCCTTACATATAATAGAATGCACACACCCAAGGGCTGCAGTGTGGTGCTGATCACTGGAAATAGGGCCCTATATGTATTTTTCCTTATTCTGATGGTGTTTCGGCCCTCAGGTCTTCTTCAAGATCAACAACCGGCAGTTTTTGATGGTGAAGAAAGCCAGTTGGTCAAGGTTGTTCATCTTAAACAAGGCCTGAGGATCGAAACATCATCAGAATAAAGAAATACATACAATTTTCTATTTAATGATACTGCCTCAAATCATCTTATTGTTAAAAGTATCAGAGGGAGGAAAACTGTAATGCTCCCCAGAAACTTTCACATTTTCTCTTCTTGGTCCGTGGTGATAATAGTCGGACGTGTCGTTAACACAGCGGGTCCCCTCTGTCAGTCGCTGCCGCTCTGTCTAGCCCCGCTTCTGCTTCTTGGTGTAATAAGCGCGCATGGACAAAGTCATCTTCATCATGTAGCTGGTGACTATCTTGGTAGGGAGCAGAGCTGTTGTCACCCAGCCCTACAGAGGGAAATTACATGGTCAGCTGGTGGCATTTACAAATAACAGATTAGCATTCATTAATAATTGCCAACCCACAGGAGCAAAAACTGTGGCAGGCGAGTTTCTGCAAAGGAAAATTCAGGCAATTGTGCTGTTTTATTGTTTGTGCTCTTCTCAAATAATACCTAACTTACAGCGGTTATGTTGCAAGTCTCTAGGGTAGCAGCGTATACAGTACCTTGTTTTATTGGAACAACTTAGTTGGACAAATTCACCAATTTGCATCTAATTTTTATATACTGTGCATTAATCGGTTCATATTACAGAAACAGTCTATTAACAGACAACAGCATGGCAGCTGAAACCACTGAAGAACACCCGACTGCGTTTAATCCTTTTTTTTAAGTAAGAAGTTTTAATGAAGCAACATAAATGGTTATTGGCTTACTATTACACCATATTCAATTAATCCCTCTTAATTGCATTGTTTTCATTTCTCGTGGTAATGTCATTTAACTCAGTATATTGCTATTTCTCTAAACTGATGTCTCATTAAATCCAAGGTTGATTTAATAAAGGATAATTAACTAGAATTACGGACATGCTGAGAGCCTTATAGACTTATATGAAACACTTTAAAAAAAAAAAGGGCTCATTTACGGTAAGAGGTACAAACTCTGCGATTGAGAAATGTTGATCGAGGTTTATTGGGTCACACGTGTCCACAAAGCTGTTCAACTTCATTTACGATACCTGGTTGGTCATGACGATTTCATCGCAGACCAGCAACAGGATGAAATGTCAAAACAACTGTTAAACTTTTGTTTTAAAATGTTTAACTCAGCTGAAATTTGATTGAATGGGTTTTTATCATTACAGCTTGTTTGCCAAGGAATCTTAATTGTGCGACCAAAACATATCAACAATGACAGAATCGTAGAAGGTTGCATATTGGAGCTTTACAGCAGTCTTGATTAGGTGAATTGTGGATTATTACTGTGCAGAGCTGTGCAGCACGAATGAACGGAGAGGGATTATCAGATAATCAGAGCACACTCTACCTGTCTCCAGCTTGTGGTTTAGTGAAATATAGGAGCTGGTGACAGGAAAGATCAGCACTGCATTTACGTTATCTGCACAGAAACTGTTGACTGCGCAAGATCAACAATAGCTCGTCTATGCTGAATATGATTTATTGAACACCTGTATGCTGTAATGGATGGTGTTGTTATTGATACGAATATCAACGCACATGATCATTGATATTCAGGTCACATAGTTCAACAGTATCCAACACAATAAGGAGGAACTGGAAGGAGAAAATGAATGTTGCCCTCTGTAACCTCGGCCAAAAATAAAGGCACAGACTCAAAAACTTCTGTTTCATGTTTGATGCTCTGGTCTCCAGAGTAATTACAGTGTTAGGATGCAGACAATACAGCGAGGTATTGCATCTCATTATTTCAGAGGATCTTTACCTTTTGACAGATGCCTTAGCAACTGTTGACACAATATTAATTTAGTGAATAGAAATGAGCAGGCAGGATGCTCTTTTGTATGGAGTGGAAGACCTTGACTATACCTGTAACACAACTCTGAGTTTTTCTAATGAGGGTTACACTCTACCAGATTTATTACTTCCACAGAGAAACCATTTATGTTAGAGTGGCACTACTCGTATGTGCTCCAGCTGTGTACCCACCACCTGCCCAGTACAGAAGGTGCATTTCAGTTGTTCAGGATGCTTATACAAAAAGGCCTGGTGGAGGAGGAGGAAAACCTCGCCTGCAGTGTGACTTTTAGTTCCATCTGGCTGAAGCACTTTCAGCAGATCTTGAGTCATTGTGAGTGGTAAGTTTACACGCAGATGACACAACAGTGAAGGTTCCTCAGTTAGTGTCCTGTTCTAGCCTCCATGACGAGCAAGCATCGTTAGCTACTGCCAGGCATTCAAAGCCTGAACAGGTGGAGATATCGTGATGTTTTGTGTATACAGGAACTGTACTTGTCTTTGAAGACAGAAATCTTGGCTCTTCAGCAGCCTGAAATGTTTTTTTCATCTTGTTCTACAGTGAATTTTTTAATGATCGATGAAGAAAATAGATTGTGGTTCCTTTCAAATAATATCAGCTTGAGGCTCTTATTATTTTATACATTATTTTAGAGAAATCAACTGCAGTTTGTGAAAATTAAAATGAAAGTAATATATTAATATATTCTTCCTACTTTTTTTCAGTCATGGAATGTGTATAAGTAGTTTGGGTTACAGTGTATTATTTGTTTGTTATTTATTGTTTTGATATGAGCGGGAAAAAATATATATATTTTAAGCTCAAATCTGAATGAATGAAGATTAGGGAAAAAATACATGGCATGTATTTATATAAGACTCTTAGTTACCAGCACTACACACCTAGACTTACCATAATAGCGTGGGGGAAGTAGCCGTTGGTCTGGGTCTGTAGCCCCACAGTACTGAGCTCACTTGAAACGTAGCGCTCTGGACTGGGCTTGCTCAGTGTAGTCCGCTTGATATTACTCATCTTGGTTGCAACAAAAAATGGCAGGACACTCTGAGGGAAAAGAAAAAAACAAGCCAACGCATTGGTTACATAAATGCACAATGTGCCTGTGTGTGATGTTTCACAGCATGTTGAGACAGCATTTGTTTTTCCATCACCACACTTTATCAAACCCATGTGGGCTTGCAGCAGAAGAACTATGGTTGGTTCACCTGGATGATGATGCCTTTGCTCTTGTATTCAGCTTGCAATCCTCGTGAGAAGAAGTCCACAAAAGCCTGTATGAGATAGAGACATTAAGGACAAAACTGCAGTTACAGGAAAAAAAAAGATGGCAAACACAAAAAACATGGGACTTGTGTGGAGTGCAAAAACTAGCAAAGAAGAAATATGGGCACAGAGCTTATGTACAATGTACTGTCACAATGTTAATGGGAGTTGTAATGTCCTGAGATGAACATTAAATTGAGCATTAACCTAAAGATTCAAACTAGGTGGATTTCAGATGCACTTTTAAACTTGCATTGCAGAAAACAGGATTTAGTGGATAAACATGACCCACTATTCAGTCACCAGCAAATTAATCAGCTGAAAACTGTGAACAGCAGGCTGCTTTTAAGCTAACAAACACACGCGAGACGGTTATAAAACATTATGACGCCACATGCTCCTATAAACATTTTTAATTGGTGCACTACCTCGGGACTCGAGTAAGTCGGCGAATTATTTATATTCAACAATTAAAGCAACAAATATGAAAAAAAGACAATCCCTCCCTTTATCCCTATATCCGAATGAATAACATCTGTTGTCATCAGCGTATACATTTTCCCTCAATGTACTGTATATTGGTGGGTTAAACAGAATAATAATCAGAATAACATGAGAACAAAAGTGGATTTGTCTTAATATATACAGCAGTATATACTGTATATGGTCAGATGTCAATCGTTTATGATGCGTCTATAGATAACTGTTCAGTTTAAGAACTGAAGAAAAGGTCATGCACCATGTACTGCAATCACCTTGGAGGCAGAGTAGACCGTAAGGAGAGGAACAGGGTACATTGCAGAGGCAGATGAGATGTTGAGGATGACCCCCTTATTCCTGGAAACACAAGAATATACGCAAATTATATTTTTTTATGCTGAAAACAAAATATGAGAGAAAGAGACAGCAACAAACACTTCAGCGCGAGATCAATCCCAGACCGATAAGAAAACATGGTACTGTGTCTGCTTGCAAGCTGAACCAAAACTGCTCTTGTTGTACATCAAAGAAGAGCTGGTAGATATTGATAAGATCAAAGATACAATAACAACACCACCTAAATATTTACAATCTGAGCATGGTTTTCCTCCAGACTGTAGTGCTTCATACAATATTTAATCTAGAGAAGGATGATATTTTAAGAAGAAATTATTTTCTAATATATTGGCAAAGCAAGTGAAGGCTTTCAGACTATTAAAATTCAGATGGTAAAGAGATCAGATTTCTTCTTTATTAAAACTATTAGCTATATTTGCAAAACTAATATATCATGAGATTGTGATGCACAAATATTTCAGTGGAGATTTTTTTAGGTGCAATTTGAGATGTAGATTTTATTTTGCCTTTGTGATCCTGTGGAATGTAATGTTGTGTAACCAACTGATGCTTTGTGGTTTAAATCAATATCACAATATTCTTTTCGGTTTTTTTTCAAAATGTATTTATCAAAATAAGGTAAGTGTATCCAAAATTACGATAAGAGATCAAACTCAGTGGAATTTTTAAAAAAAATATTTCGGTAATATGGTTATTTGCTCACTCCAGAATATTACTACAACAGTAATGTCTCTAGGTTGGTTGGTGGCACCCTGCGCAGAGAAACCAAGCAAAACCACAACGTGTTATTATTATTATAATTATTACTCCTTTAATTTTCAACAAGTATATATTGCATTACATAAGCTTCTATGTGTTAAATAAAAAAAAATGTATATAAAAATTAGAGGGGAGTCATTAGTTTAGAAACATGATTTGATTATACCATCACAATACCATTTCAACTCCCCATGTGCAGTTTAATGCATGTGTACTGGTGTTAATTACTATAGATTCACAGACATCAGTAACACATTGACAAATCTTTTGCTGCTCAAGTCGGACAAACTTACCTCTCCACCATTTGAGGTAAAACAAGACGTGTCATCTGGAAACAACAATGGAAAAGGGGAGGGAGGGAGAGAGAGAGAGAGAGGGGGGGGTGGGATGTGAGAATC
>JBBPCS010000130.1:9763757-9801981 GCA_037974645.1 Hollardia meadi
AATGGAAAAGGGGAGGGAGGGAGAGAGAGAGAGAGAGAGAGAGAGGGGGGTGGGATGTGAGAATCAGAGATAAAGCATTAGACAGATAAAAATAAAAATAAAAAGCCTATTAATGTGTGTGGGCTGTGGACAAGTGTGTGTGGGGGTGTGCGTCCCCATTTGTAAACGTGCGTGTGTGGGTTGTGCATGGAGAGGTGATTGGGGAGAGAAGACAAAGAGAGAAAAGAAATGGTAATGATAGCAGAGGGAGCAGTTTAAAAAAATATTGAATGACATAAATTAGGCGCTAAGAGAGTGGGTGGACTTTAGCTGTGGCTCTGGGAACTGCCGAACATGGAGAGGAGGGACGGAAGTGACTTACTATGCCTTACTGTGTGTGTGTGTGTGTGTGTGTGTCTTTATTAGTCTGTGGGACTGCCTGTGGATCTTAAAACTATATTAACCATTTGAATCTACTTAGACACCAGTGAGACATAAAATATATGTAAAACAAATATATATTTTATATATATATAAAATATAAATAACAAGTATTTACCAGTCCATGTCCACAGAGTCCCTGTTGTCTGAGACTATACCACAATACCAAGAGAATCTCTGAGATTTACAAGATAATCTCTGCTAGGGGGGGGGTTCAGAGTATAGGTGCATTTGCTTTTTTTGTTGATCAGAGTCAAAAAGTCTCAATTACATCAATGTTTTCAAATGACAACACTCACCTGGCACACTGATGTCATGTTAACGTTGACCATGTTGTCGATAAACTGAAAGAAGAAGGAACAGGAGCCTTACTTACAACTTGGGTAGTGAGTTTGTGGATTGACTTACACAGATCATTGCTAAGAAGTGTAGATAATTGTATCTGTTCACGTTTCAACTATAGCTTTTAAAGTTGTTGATCTGATCTTTGCTGAAATGCCAAAAGGCTGTTCACCTTAAAGCAACACGATGTAACTTCTGACAGGGGGAAACAAATGAAAGGTTTACTCTTAAGCAATGAAACCCACCATGAAGTTAAGCTTTGCGACTGCAGCCTTACCTGGTTATGTTACGCCCAGTAGCTTACAGTGGCTAATGCTAGCTAATGTCGCTGTGTAACAGACATTACCGAGTCGGTTTGTCGAGTCCTCTCTGCTTGTTACACTCCGCTTTTGTATCGTCTGTTTTTTCCACTTGTGGCTACAATGGCCACCATTCAGCAAATATTACATAGGCTCCCTTTAGTTACACAATAGGTTATAAATTACACATTTATTTAAGTACAATAATAATAAATAATAATATCATCTTGAGTTTGAGTCATGAGTTTGTGCAGTTTTGATTTTGTCTGAAGCTCGGTTCTAAACCGAGGTAGTGGGGCAACAAACAAACAAAAAAAGACCAAACAGACAAACTATATGGCATGGCATGTGCTACTATGTGTTATTACTGCCTCTTCTACTCCTCGTAATCTAAAATATTTTACCAGCATTTTACACTTCATATGCCTCTTTGATATAATAATTTATATTTCATATATCATTCATGGCAACTACAACGATAATAAACATTCAACTTACTGTCTCGAGATTCGGGATGTTGAGGTAGAATTCAGGGTGAAAATAGGATACGCCAACATTGTTAACTGTTAAGAGAAGAAAAAAGCAACATAATGTTGGCAAACTGATAGATGAAAAGAAGACTGGAGCTCAGAATGTTATTCCTCTTTCCAATCTTAGGAGGGCAGCAAAGGGCTAAAGAAGCCTGGATAAATTAACCTTTATGATAATATGAAAAACTTAACATTCATCATAGTAGCTTATACAGCATTCCTGATGCCTGTATGATTCAGGTTGAATTTGCAATCTCGTCTGACCGACTAGTTAAAATGTAGGTAAAATGAGGTGGCCGAAGCACCTGCTGCAAGTCTTACCCAAAACTCCAATCTCCAGTCCTGCAAGTCCATCTTCAATCTTAGAGTAGATATCTAAAGAACCAAAGTCTGCTGCGATCGTTTTGGTCTCCACACCAAATTTACTTGCTGAGGGCAAAAATATGCATAAACATTTTAACTCTGCATACATTTCTCAGAAACAATCAAAGGTACCAGAAGTATTCATGAAAGACCGCATTGCCAACAAATAGTCACTTGGAAAGGGAAGAGCAGAGAAAGGAAAACCCTGAAATAATCCTTCATCATCACTGAGGATATCTCTCCCTTAAGAGAAAGCTTTCATTTAATTGGACAGATTCACTTTCAGCTCCAGCAGGAGGCTTTACTGCCTCATAACCAAAAGCATAAATGTCCTGCTGGATCTCCACTCAATAAAGGATTGCTTGTGAAGAAACATGCAATTCAATGCAAAACAATTTCGACATCATTCATTTAGCCCTATTGGACTATCACACAGTGCAATATGATTGCAACATTTCAGGGTTTGGATAAACGAGGGCATATAACTGCATCGATCATTAAGACTGAACTTCAGTCGAGCAGCTGTCATTCTTTGCTGTGTTTTATTGTTTGTTTTCACCTGCCCAGGGACTACAGATGGAAATTAGCTAGTAGCTAAATCTGGTACAAAGCATCTCTTCTCATCTTGAAGACTGATGTATTTTGTGCATGGTCCCTAATGTAAGTAAACTTAATAAACTAAAAACGTAACACGACCACAGGTACTGTTGATTTCCCCCGACTCTAAAATGTGGGATTAGTTTGACTGAGAGATTAAATAGATTAATATCCTAAATTTAAAAAAACAGAATTTAAAAAAACCCCAAAATAAACCATGCAAATGACTCACAGATCGTCTTGGATACGTCATCCAGCCTCTCCTGAGTGCGGCTGATTAGCACGATGGCAAAGCCTCTGCGGGCAAGCTGCAAACACATAAACATGTCAAACATCACGACAAGTGGGCACTTAAACACATATTCCATAAAGGCAGCACATTAATGCAAGTCATCACTCTGGCCTGATCGATTGGTGTAAAAATTGAATGAAATTACTTTTATATACAAAAAGTCATTTAAGCAGGTGTACTATTTTAGTAGTCATTTTGTAGGTAGAGTGAGAGTGGCATTAAACAAAAGGGTGCTTTTATGAAACATTAAATATGAACATGTGCTTTACAGGTTTGTACCTGTAATGTTGGTTTTGTAAAGTCACTGTGATACTAGTTCTGTAAACATTTACAGTTGATTTGCGTTGGTAATTTCTGTTTCAAGTATTTGTATATTCAGATCATTGCTTGCAGGATTTTTTGTTTGTTTGTTTGTTTGTTTACTCTGAAAACTTAGGCCTTCCTGTAGACAACACCACTGGCTAGGTAACTATGGAGCCAAATCTGGGCCAGAGGGTTTATTAATTCGAAACAAAATAAATAAATAAATTTGAAACTGAAAGTTTTGATCTTGAACTTTGAAAAACACAACAATGTATTCAAACTAAAAATAAGTGTAGAGAAAGGGTTTGTTCAAATTAAATATAATTTTGATTTAATTCTGGAATTCTTTTTGAATAAATTATTCATTTTCATTTTTCATCTTTCTATATATTTTCATATGTGTGGTCTTATTTTTGTCAGTTTCAGAGTTTGGGCCTTTATCTGGCAATGGGGGGGGGGGGGGGGTATGGCATCAACCGAGAGGGGCGTGGAATCATGAGTGACAGCTTAAAGGAGACTGAAGACCTTCCTCAACTATGCTGCCTTCAGGAAACGTAGGTGGTTTGAGAAGTATGACTTAACACCTTCTATGCACCATATTCATGTGATTGGCCGTGAAAAATGGGTGCGAGTGAGAAAGTTCCGTTTAGCAAGCTGTTTAAGACCACACTTAGTACCAACCTCACTTTGAATATTTTATTCGCCCGTATAAAATGGAAATGGACTGGAGGCGAGTATCCGCCAGTGTTAATTTTGCATTTGTGTGAGCGTACCCTAATCGTGGATTCTTTAAGGCCTCTATCAAAGAGTAAGTCAACGATACATGAACTGGGTCATTCTTCTGTTCTGCGTAATAGTAACAATTTAGAAAAAGTTTTTGATATGGGTCTTTCCAAGTTAGGCGACAAGCCAGCTAACTAGCGTTAGCTTTAATTTCTAAATAGTTACTCTGAAATAAAATAAAATAAATAAAATTAAGCTTGAGCACATGGATCTGAAAGCACAGATTGTTTGCTGAAGAATAAATCTTTAGAAAAAAAACAAACAAACTTGCAAGCAATGACATGAACATACAAATGTTCGAACTCACAAAATCAACACGTTTCAGGTACAAAAAATATTCCATAAATGGCTGACTGATGCAGAAAGAAATTCCACCCAACTCCCTCCCTCGTTATACTGTGGCCCTGTGTTGTTTTGGGTTAGGAGTCTGAAAATCTCCAGAGTCCGGGGAAACTTACATCTTCCGCGTAAGCTTTCCCAATCCCATCTGTGGCTCCCGTCACAACTAAACAGGGAAAAAAGGACAGATAGAGACAGAATCAGCAGGACAAAAGTATATATTGTTCTAAATCAAACACGAACACACAGAATTTAATGAGGCAAGTTTTGCTTCTCCAGATTCACTATTTATTCCCATAGTGTCGGTCCACGATGTTCGTGGGGCTCGATTGGCTGGTTCACTAAAACTGAGAAAAAGAAGTAATGCTGTCGTTGTATATTTTCCTTTATTGAAGAACCCTTTCCAAAACCAGGAAAAACCCTGGACCAAAATTAGAAAAAAAAAGTATATAGACAGGGGTGTCTACATACCTTCACCTGGACATTTACACAATGACACATGTTTAATGTATATCTGTAGCCTAAAACATGTGGCTGTGAGCAGTTTAAACAGACTTGGGTGCTGTGTGTTAGCTCAAAATACGCTTTCAAAATCTGAGATCACTGTACTTTAACTGTCCTCTTTTAGCTTGAGCTGCTAGTGCAGTTTAAAAAAAAAAAAAAACATTTCCAGAGAAAAAAATAATAATAATTTTAGGCCAAAGCCGTTTTGCCTCTCCCGCTGTTGACGAAGACAGAAGACCAAAGGTAACCAAGCAGTGCTAACCACCATAGACGAACAGATGAAGAGCGCCACCTCCAAGAATTTTATCACCATAGAAATCGGATGATAAAGATGTCAGTTATGGACTGTTTGTCTGACAAGTGATCCCTGAAAAGTGCATTGTAAAATCACCAATGATGGCCAAACACAAAAAAAGTTTTAGAGAAAGAAAATCTTTCAAGGGTAAAGGGCTGCATGTTAGTGTCGAGAGATGTACTGCAAGATGGGTTACATGGAGAGCAGCCGAGGTGAATAAGGAGGACAAAGAGAGAGAGGGGGAGAGAGAGGGATAGTTGGGTCCTCTCTGTCATCAGTGGCAGTCGAGCGAACGGATGCCCTGGAACTGCCTGGCACAAACAGCAGCAGCAGCAGGGGTCTATTTTTAGCAATTCCCATCTTTCAGAAGGAACTGTTCATCACACCTCCAGCTAAATATAACAAAAAGCGGATGGGGAGTGGGCCGGACACTCAGGTCGTTACAATATGTCCCTGTGTAACCTGAAGAGCTCGGCTTGAAGACGAACATTCATCTCATCCTCGTGTAAACTCATCTTATGTTTTTAGTCAATTGAGTGTAATTATTTTTATTTTATGCTTTCTTTTTTTTTTATTCCTTGCATTGCGTTCTAAAATCAATTGTGAGAGTGAAGTGTACTTAAGATGGAAATATTGGTGGGTTGGTCAAAACACATCAGTCTGGCTGGGTGCACTGAGCAGCACAGCCATAGGGTCCTCTAGCGGGGCTTTAAGACTCTTAGGCTTATTAAAAAAAACTACATGCAAGGTGCACCAACATAAGTACAATCTGTATTCAAAACAAACTTTAGTACCTGAGGCAGGAGTTAGTCAACTAAAGATTAGAAAAAGTCTTTATTGTAGCTGGAAGGCTCAGTAAAATTTGATGTGTTATAAAATATTGTTGTGCTGCAGAGATGACTTTTTTTTTAAAAAACAACATCTTTGCATCTGCAATTCACAATAAACATTTTACTGTTTTTCAATGAAAATAAGAACAATGATATAGAAATGATCATTTCCTCCAATATCAAAATAACGCAACTGCAATGTCAGTTTAAAAACTCGCAATTTTGTCTCAGTACCTGAAGCTAGGGATGCACGATATGTATTTTTTTCAACAGATACTGATAGCTGATAATTACCTGCTTCTCATGGCCGATATGATAACCTGCAGTCTATGCACACCTGACAGTAAGAAAGCCCCGATAAATGGCGTGCATCCCTACCTGAAACAACACACCACACTGTTTTCAGCCTCACCCAGTGGTAAACCGTTTTTTAAGGCTTGTGTCAGCACCCCCGATGCAGAGGTCTCATTAAAATGAATGAGAGGACTGTGTTTTTGATTTGCAGCTCATGATGGTGTGAATACCGTCTTAAGAGACCGAAAATTGGCTGGTGTTTTTAGTCTCACTTGTTTTATTATTGGATGCAGCTTTTGCTCTTGCAGCACCTCGACTTAGGGCATCTGCTCAATACAGAATACCAACCCAATGCCAGTCAGTAAGCCTGTCTTTTTCTTTAAAAATACCTCACTGCATGCATTAGATTTGTTTCATTAAATAGCATGATTATTAATTAAGAATATAAGCATATATAATGCTTAATGTCGTCAATATATGGGATTTTTTTTATCATGATAAACCAACCATATTGCTAAACACTTGATCAATGCATGAAACATTGTTTGTGCTGTTGCAATATCTAATACAAATACCCCTGCTGAGACAACAAAGTTCAATTCAAACAAATATTTTTTGGACTATACTATTCATTCCTTTTCTTACTCATCTTTCTGCCCTTCACTGTACTCATTTCCCCTTTGTGTGATCTTCCTGAGTACACATGATGCTGAGGTGCCAAGCATCCTCTAGGGCTGCAGCAGAGCCAAACAGAAGGGAGTGGGGGAGGAAAGAGGAGAGAAAATGACAAACACGAGCGTGGGGGATCCTGGGGGCAACTAAAAATAGCACAGAGAGGAGAAGGGGAGAGTGATGGAGAGTCTGCAGGCACAACGATGAGGGAAACATAGGCTGGGTTATTTTTAGTTGTTTTAAGAATGAAATGTTTTGCAGTCGGAACAGGAAAAAAAAAGAAGCTTTTACAGCTGAGTGCATGTTCCCTCAGTCAAATCAAACAACGGCTATTTTAGGAACTGCTGTCTTCGACAAAAGTAGGTTAGACTGGCTTCTGGTGCGAGCACTGGCTTCTGGTGTTGGGTTTGATAGCCAACATCATTTTGTTGTTGGAAACATACTTGTTGGAAACATACTACTAACCCTAACCCTAACCCAGAGGGACTGGGTATAAATCACCTTTTTACATCTTCTACACTTAACAGAAAACACAACGGGGATTTGTCCAACATATCCCATTTTCCAGTATTTTGTGACAGGCTTAAGTCCTGCCCTACTTCCCAACTCCCCCTTTCTTTCCACTCGGGGAGAATCAGTACATGTATTTGTAACAAACCATTTCATCCAGATACGATTGGTAGACAACATGTTGAATTCATTCGACCAATAATTGCCATCTTTGTGTGGGCATTTGTAAAACACAAATTCATTAAAAAAATAACTGTCCTGTTAGCAAAACTGTAGTGGCAAGATTAGCCTATATAGATTATCCTTTTATAGGAAATGATCAAAGCAGTGTTTTAGCCCTAACAGTGATTGATCAAGCAAATGTAGAGATTAAACTTTTAGTTAATTCATTGATTAGTCAACTGATAGAAAATTTATCAGCAAATATTTTGAAAATTGATCATTCGTGTCAATAAAATGTCAAAAAATTCTCTGGTACCAAGTTTGCGAATGTGAGAATTTGCTGCTTCCTGGGTTTTATATTCTAGTATACTGAATATCTCTGGATTGGACTTTTCTTTAGATCCAACAGGACATTTAAAAGCTCTGGGAAATTAAACTGGGCATGCTTCGTTATTTTAATTTAAAGGTTATGAAAATAATTATTAGTTACAGCCCAATTTTAATGAAACTTGTTGCACGAAGCATTACTAGAACAAAACAATAAAGTAATTTACTACCTTATCTGAAACGACAACAACTATTATAACAAATAAAATCATTACAATGCGAACATATGTTGGATGCTACTTTGTGCGCCCAACAGGCTTGTATTCATTACGCGATCCAGTTTTAATATACAGCAGTGCTGCATGATTGATCGAATTTTATTTTCAATTACGAATTTGGCTTCCAACGATTATGAAAACAAGATATTCAAAATAAATATTTAGCTTCGTGGAGATGCAATTAACCCCCAATTTATAGGTGAGCATCACAATCATCATATGAAATAAGTCTTTATATTTAATATATTCTATTATTTTTTATTATATATTGTTATAATACATTTTTTTAAATCTGTTTCAGCTGAAGTTCAAGGACAAGTTTCTATAAAAGTTTAATAAATGCATGTTTCCATAGTCAATAAGTAATTAAAGGAGTTAATTACGTGTTAAATAATCGGGATTTCAGTATTGACCAAAGTAATCAATCCTGATTTTTGCCATAATCTAACAGCCCAAACATACAGTACAATTTAAATGGAGGAATGTAGCGCTAAATCCTTTTATATTTTGCAGTTGTATGTGTACATATTATATTTGTATGGTGTAGCCATGTTTATTAGATTGTCATATATGTTAAAAAAAATAATTCTGCTTTGTATTTTGTATATAATTGCATTGTGTCAGTTTGAGGTTTTTAAAATGAATTGTAAATTTACATCAAACAGTATGGGGACATATGATGTCAATACACGAGCGCTGACAGGATTGTAAAAAAAACAAAAAAAAACACAATTAGCTGTTACTTTCCTTTAATATGAATCTAAATGTCTCATGAACTTAATGTATAAACCAGCTTCCTTATTATTACAATGTAACACTGCAGCTATATTATTGAGAAGTGAAGCATTGTCTCAGATAGAAAGATACCACAATGGTTCTCTGTAGTACTGCCACAGACTATCTTTCTTTCTCTCTCTCACACACACACACACACACACACATAAAATGAGATGTGGGTGCCAGTGAACCAGAATCACGCGTCTCATTTATGAATGGCTCGAGTCCTGTTACATAATCAGGCCGTCCTCTCAGTCAAGTCCACTTCACTGACACAAAGTTTGTGAATGAAAGCTGCAGTCAAGGCCAACGGGCTCCTTTGCCTCATTGGATATTCTGAATCATTTTGCATGTGTAATCCAAAAATAAATACCCATCTGACGCGTTTCCATTTTTAGCTGCACACAAAAAGAACAAAGGCAACTTCAGCTCGCGTCCTCAAAACACTCTGGTTCCTCAAGCAGACCGATGTGACTGTGACTGCACAGGTTGAAAAAGACTTTGATAAGAATTGTAAAATACTGTGGAGCCAAGTGTCTACGTAAAAAGATAAATGCACACATTATATCATTTAACTGGGAAATATAAAGTGCAAATACATGTAAAAGATACCCCGAAACAGACTACTGTCTTAACAAGCGTTTTCTTCATGCGATTTCCACTGACGCAACGTAGGATGCAACGGAATATAACTAAATACTTCCCATTTTATTCCAAACTGCTGTATGAAGGTATGCACGATATGGATTTTTTTTTTCAGCCGATACTGATAAACACTAATTTCACATTCTTGTGGTTTAATAAGAAGTTTCATAAGCTGTAGTTTATGCACACCCCAGAAAAATAAAGTCTAAGTTTATAAGTTTCTCTGAAACTGTAGAAAACATCTACCACGTCTGCACTGCGAGGCTCTACCCCGGCGATGCAGTTTGATGTTATGAGCACAAACAACAGCGTGATACGCTTTATCGTCTTCTTGCTTATCAGTGGATTCCAAACTATCCACCTACTGTATCAATGAAAGCGATTTGGCTTCATATTATCAGCTCTCTTTATCTTTTTATTGTTATAATTATCAGCTGATGGCCGATAATATAAATTTTGCCATTATGATCATTTATCGGTCTGATATAGATATTGCATCACTACTGTAGTTGTATGATAAGAATGGGCTCCTTTGAAATGCTTATATTAGTCATTATTCAAATAACTTCTAATACACGTGGTCTAACAGCTTTTTTTGTGTTACGATGTGAACCTTGAACACCAGACTCGCCAACATTAAGCAATTCCAGCAGTCTGTTCAAGGTTGTCTGGCAGATGGACAGTCTTTAGTCTGATTTCATAATCCCCTCGAACCATAATCCAATCACAAGTTGTACCACAGTTTACACTCGATTACAAGAGGCTTACATTCATTTCTGAAAGTGTAAATTTTCTGTGCTCATTGAAAATCAGATTTTAAGAGGCGGGCCCTCGAGCATGACCACAAATAAATTTGGAAGTCAATCCTGGTCCAATATTCAGCATACACGAGTGTGATGTGGAAACTTGAAGCCTCCAGTGCACATACACTGATAATGGACTTTACAGTGAAGGAGGAGAAATCTTGTGTCCAGCAGTTAAACTTCTGAAAGGAAAAGTATTTGCATATTGTGTATTCTGGAATTTTTGATTGAGAAGGAATAGGTGCTATTTTGAGGATTTTAATGGGTTAATTCTACTTGCTGAACCACACACTGCCCAAGCACACACATTACGCACTGCCCTATTCTTTAAATGAGCTACTGCTACTCGGCTCTAACTATCATAATAAATTACTTACAGGAGAAAAAAAAAGATCATATCATGTATTCCCTTGGCGCTCGGCGGTCCATTTAACATGATGATTCACTATTCAAACTGAGGATTTTAAAGATAAAGGGATGACATAATAAAATATGACGACAGACATTTAAAGCTTCAATCGAAAATCTAAACAGAAGCTTCGGATGTAAAAAAAAAAAAAAAAAAATACATTCAGTACAGCCCTATGCCTTTTATATACCAAATATACATTTTAATAACACATCATATATTAAATAAGCACATTAGAATATTATTTTTATTATTATTCTTGGACATTTTTTAACACCACTGCAATTTCATGCAATCTAATACAACAGCTCTGCTGGTTATTTCCTAAGGCAGGTTGGTCCAAGCCTTGTAGGTCTTCATTGCTCAATGGCTGGTTATCTATAACTGATCATCTTAAACAGTAAGATAAGACTTGTTGGTACATCTAAGACCATGGAATATGAAGACTAAACTTAAATGCTACATTTAAAAGCTATTTAAAACAAAGTTGTTGTTTGCCGCTTCAACAAATAATCAAACATTAAATCCAAATAAAACAATTATGTCAAGGTTGAATTTGATGCTCATCTGCATAGGAAACACGAAATCTAAACTGTGATATTCCTGTACTATTATAGTAATAAAAAACTGGATGTTATTTTACTATCAATCATATATGTTCCATACTCGGACACTTCTGTTCTGATGCATTTTCTGGTCTTTTCACAGGGCTGAAATTTGTCGATCGCCACTGAAGCATAAATAAAAGTATTTTACAAATGTTTAAGAGTCTACAATTTTATATGTATACAAGAACATTTAGGTGTCTATGCAGTGTATATTTCCCATATATATTTTGTATCACCCTTTTCTATCCATTTCAATCTGGAAAAACCCCTTGGGTATATTCCAGTTTATCTAATTGTAGCGCAGATCATCATCTCCTAAAATATTTAATGGTTTTTTTCTGAAATACTGTACATTTTATTATTTTCTCATTTTATGACCATTTTTAAGTTCACTCCTTGCTAAATTGAATTGTAAACCTCCTAATTTCGTTTTTAAGCAATTGAATCTATTGAAATGTATTGAACATTTTCTGATACCGGATATAAATCCTCTACACCAGACTTTGTAGCTCACATCAAACAACAAATAATAAGAAAAATCCCAATACATCCCATAATTACTGTTAGAAATTGCAAACTTCCAGTACTGATTAAATACCATTGAAATTCTAAATATTGCCATTGGGCTGCGTAGAACTCTTTCTCAGGCATAGCAGTGCAATCTTTTAACACTGTAATACATTTACTATATACCGAATTTCACTGCCAACCGATACCAACAACCTCTCTCTAAACGACGTAAAACAAAATCATGCATCCGATCGGGCAGTCATTCATGTCGCGAGTAATTTTAAACAGGCACATTTGCGGTAACCTTAGTTTACTGATAGGACCACTTTCGCGCATGTGCACGACACGGTCGGGCAGCCGGGACTGATCGGGTACTGACAGCCAGTAATGCTCAGTGTTTACAACATGGAGATACGGGTGTCCGGATGAGGATAAGGTTAGCGCACGGCTAAATCACCGGCGGAACTTTGACACACTCTGGTAAAGACAAAGCTAAAGTAAATTATTAAAACGATATACTTTTAGAAAGATAAGAAGTTAGACTTTTCTTTAACACAATTACAGTAACTGATAACATTACACGATCACTTATATCAAATTTCATTACTACAATTTTAACTGTTAATGTTTAGGTCATTTTTGGTCAAGCTAGGTGGCAAGTGAGACAAAAGCTAGTCTTCAGCATTATTATCTTATTACTTTTAGCTAATTATTTCAACTGTTTATCCATTTCTATTAAATAACTATTATCTGTTGGCTGTTGGTTGTATTAAAACTGTATTAAACTTGGCTGGGAACCACTGAAATAGAAAAAAACAACTTGAAGGACATAAACCATCTTAATGTGAGACAGTAACGTTACCTGCCCATTTCCCCAGCTTGGTGGGAGACACGAGCCGCCCGTTGCCCAGCACCCACACCTTGATCCCGGACAGCAGCCGGCACACGAGCCACACAGACGCCCAGGCCGCGGTCAGAGCACCGAGCCAAAAAAGCGGCGTCTCCACCGTCCGAATCACTATTTCTGCGCTGGACGACATGCCTGCACCACATACACCTCTGTTTTATGTTAATACTGAACGCCTGGACGTCTAGCCTCTGTGCGAATGTAATAAGAAGAGCTCAAAGTGCAAATACGTACGTCAAAACGATTCCGTGTTAGACGCTTCCGCATTAGCGCCTGTGATTGGCTCGTTTCTTCTTCGTTTTCCATATTTAAGATCAAATTGTAACAAGTCAGAGCATTAGTACCACCTACTGTTAGGTAGTACTCCCTGTCATCAGTCCAGTATTCTCTTGCTTTTCCCATTGACTGCTTGTATGACATATAGAACAAGCTTTTCCCAATCTTCTTCTTCTTCTTCTTCTTCTTCTTCTTCTTCTTCTTCTTCTTCTTCTTCTCCTTCCTGATGGTGGCGCTACAGCAAATGTCTAAAGTTTAAAATTTTGAAAATTCATAACAAATCAACTGTACATGCTACGACTTTGCAACCTTTACCAAAATGTAGGCCCGGTTGAGCAGAAACTTTCGTACACTTTGACCTGGCAGGAATTATGAAGTCCATCACTCTGTTTTTCTTCTTCCTTTTATGATCCTTCTCGTCTTCCTGGTTGAAATGCCCGGTCCCGACCCACTGCTACAGAGCAGCTATAATTTGTCTTGTCTTCTGGCTCCTTGTGTAATGGGTCTAGCTGTGTTTTACTTGTGATTAAAGAAACAATAATACAGCCTTTCACAGCCATCCAGTCTGACCCTGCTAGGTTTTACAGCACAGTTTAAAGATTTATTTATTCCTGTATACTGAGTGTAATCTTACAAATGAGACATTTAATCTTTGATAATTTACTCTTCCTCCTACAACTTCTGCAGCATTATTAATTCATAATTATATCTCTCATTTGCTATCTTTCTGCTCTGCCTTCATCAGTTGTATGACTGAAAATGTATTTTCACAAATGCCTAACATTTTTCTACACGTTCAGCAATGCACTCTGTATCATTACTGAGGACTGAACCACTCTCATATTATTTTCTTTATTGTTTTTAACAGTTGCACATACCTGTGTCCCTCAATTTCCCTTTAATTGTAAACTGTTAGGCTACGTAGAGATTGTGGCTGTTCCACGAATTTCTATAATGTGTGTTTCTTTTATATTTATTCAAGATTTTATTAATTGTTCTTGACAAGCTGCAGACACCAGTCCTCCCACCATGAAACTATATCACAAACTCCTGCTACTTAGGACCTCTTTTACAGTAGTGTGTCATTGTACATGCATCATGATGTGTTTATACTAAGTTTAAGAGAAAATGCTTCTTTTTTTTTAATATACCGTATTTGTGTTGTTAATGTTTTACATTTTCTCATAATTTTTAAAAGAATTTCTTAAAATGAAATCAGTGTTCATATGTTACATGTGCTGGCTGTGTAAAATAATACTTTACAAACACTGATGGTGTGTTTCTGTAGTGTCTTATTGATCACAATGATCTGAGCAGTTTTCAGATGTTTTATAGTTTATGAAAAAATTAACGTTTGAGTTTAAATACCTTGTTTCAAAAATGCATTTTCAAAAATCCTGTATTAAATCCCAGCTGTTCATGATTACGGGACTCTGTTACTGCAGGCTATGAAAAGTTTTCTCTCTACCTAAAAGTCAGTGCCTTGTCCCGTTTTACACCCCCAGTTTGTTTTAGTGTATTTTATTTGTTCAGATGAAAACTGGCAGAATAAATTGCAACATCAATTATGTTTTATTGGTTTTATGGAAAGTGTAAAATGCAGATAGGGCTCAGTACCGCGAGAAATTAACATTAACACACACTCTTGGCACGCACACCGTTTTTGTAAGAATTACAGTATTTTGAGATGGGAGGTTCAAACAGTGAAAGTGTCTATAAAACAGCCTCATACAGAATTTTCCATGAATTAGATTTTTTTGTTTGTTATAAAATATTTAATTAAAAGAAATCCAGCTACATGTATCATAGATGCTTAGCCTCTAATGCATCTATTTATATTTTTTTCTTTTTACTTAATAGAAGTCACAAGACATAATTGAGCCTGACTTGGTACACAGAAACATGTGACACAGGAAGTACACAATTCAGCCAAGTGGAGCAGACAGCAGTGGTCCATAATGTGAGAGAGAGCGTTACATAAGGGCCTTGCATCTAAAAATAGAAATGTAGCAATGGTAAACAGGAGTCGAAAACGTTGTGGCTTTAAGCTTTCAAAGGGACCTGAATGAAATTTAGATTAAAGGGCCATCTCGGACATAAAATGGACCAGCTGCTGCTCATGACCACGAGAGGCTGCAAGCAAGTTAACAGTGGGCCTGACGTCTACGCGTGAGTGAGTGTGAATGAGGTGGATGAAGAGTGCGAGTTGAAACTGTTGCATTGAAAACGGCAAGAAAGTAGCTGAGTTGTGGGTTAATATATATGCATTTAAATGCATTTATTTTTATGACGCAACATGGTGCGCTGCAGCCAGTGAATTCAGCACCACAGGCTGATGGACAGCTCCTCATCATGATGTCATTGTTTTGTTTGTTATTTTCGAGACATTGTTCATAAAGAGACATGAAGCTGGACACATTTTGAACTTTGTGCAGTGAGAACAATCTGTTGGATAAAACACAAATATATAGAGCAATTGTTATAAATATGATACTTATAAAACTCTGCTTTGTGGACTTTACAGGAGGATACACACTTTATTTTGTGTCTTCTTTAATCACAACACAGTACATCATCTTTATAGGCTTTTATTAATGTTTCCATGTGTTATTCAACATCACAAAGGTTATATTATATTATAAAGCTGCTGAATAAATGGTCAAAAGCATCATTAATATTGAAACACTTTACCTTCTGGAGCAAAACACACACAGCTAACGGCACACATTTAAACTGGAAATCCATTCATAATCAGAGGAAATTAGGTGAAATCACCATAAACACATTCATCGATAGATAGAGATTTAAGTTTTTCATACGGGCCAGAGACATTGTGAGACGTTGGAAATGAAAAAAGAGAAAAGACGCGACAAAGTAAGACAAAATAAAATTCTGTTAATTTAATTTTACTAAATAGGGAGAGAAGAAAACCCAAGTGGAGAGAGGAAATAAAAGTGTAAACACACACACACACACACACTTGTATGTGTGTGTACCCTCTGTACACTTGTACATTTGGAAACCTAACAAAGACGCACATTGACTCCATGCACACAACTTGCTCTCTGTGTCTCGTCTCTCCTTGTCATCATCTGCTGTTAAATTGAGAAAAAGAGCACAAATCAATTATTCAGGAGTGTAATGGGGGAGTTGGGCTTCATGGCGTATTCAAAGGAGTTCCACATTTTGAGTACATTTTGCTTTTGGAACCTCAACAGTTATTGTGGCTCCGGCGATCTTGAATATTCCCTTGACTCATAAAGCGTGTGTTGCAGATTTGTATTTAATCAGTGTCAAGTGTCTGGCTGCTCAGCGTACGTCTGGAAACTGCAGCCAGTAGTATACTAAACATGTATGTGGCTTACAGGTGATGGTGATATTTGATTGGTGCATCAATGTTTCAACAAATTATTTTGTATTTTGTATTTGTATTTGTAGGCTGCTATAAATGTTCTAAATCTGTACATTTAATTTTTAGACTGTAATTTAATGTAAAAACTGTCTACACACACAGAGAGAGAGAGAGAGAGAGAGAGAGAGAGAGAGAGAAACACACACACAGAAACCAAAACAGAACACATCTTTTTTTTTGAAAACATAACATGGATTGTTGTGTCTTTCAAATAAAGATTTAATTGTGCTCACTGTCATAACTAAACAGTGACACGAGTGACGCCGCAGAAGAAAATAAATACAGGGCAGACACAATCAAGGAAAACCAGGAGATGGCATATCCTAATTAATGTAGAAACATTATTTCTGAGTAACATGTCTTTGTTGTGTTTCATGTGGTGTTTGTGTGTTCGTCTGGTTCCGAACACGTGCAGCACGTTACGGGCTGCAGCTGGTTCTCTCACACTCATAAATGAAAATGCAAAATGCACTAAATTGAAACCCCCGAATCACTTTCTGATTTACAGTGAAAGGATAAGAATATTAACAAATATTATATAATAAATGTAATAATGGGACAAATAAACAAATATGCGTACAGTGACAGATTAAAATGTGAACTTGTAAATAGAAACACACACACACACACACACACACGAATCTAAACTCTGTACATTTATATATAATTTTAGTTTTCCTTTTAGTTCTCTAAAAAATATGAATTGTATTGACTCTTTAAATCTGGCTGTCTTTCACTGTAGACTCACATAATCTTTTTGCTACTATTTCTTTTTGCCATGTTATTGTCACCAGCCTCACACCTCGCAAAACAGACTGTAACTAAAGAAACAGTCTGTCCTCCGACCAGTTTGTGTTATTATGACTCTATAGTGTAATTGTTTCTACTTCTTTAAGGAGGTGAAACAAAAGATGGCCTGGAGGGAAAACTGCAGGGAGAAGGAGGCTTAAACACATTCTCAATCTCTGAAACCAGGAGCTTCCTCCTTCGTGAGCTGCAGCACAGCTTCACTGGAGCTTTGGGGATTTTACTACTTGCTCATGGGCGTGCGTCAGACCCCAGGGGGGGTTGGGGACCCTAAGTCAGAGCTTGTAGTATTTCACAGGGCAGATTTAAAGGAGTCGGTCATTCGCGTTACCAAAAGGCAGGAAAAGCTTAAACATTCACTTTGAAGTTAATGCACAAATATCTGATTAAGAAGAAGAAGAAGACTTCACAACTGTGTGGAGATTTTGAATGAACAGCTCATTTTCACATGGCAATGTGGCGCTGCCAGTTGAAGTGTTTGCACACTGAAATATTATTCATGTTTGACAGTCAACACAATGTCGTGTTGTGACACTCTGCTCGTTTTAGTGCTGAGCCTGAAGAGGAGCAAATGAAATCCCTTACGTGGCTGCTACATATTGTGATTTGCACTCATTCTTAGCTTTATTGCAGGTAATACTGCTGAGCAAGTCTATCATAGCCTAATCACTTAAGAAAAATGTCGTGTAGAAGAAATACATTTTCATTCTTGTAATATGTGCTGATCAAAGAAGAAGAAGAAGAAAAGGTGTTAAAATAAAAGCGGCGCGGGTTTCCTTGCTGCGTGAGCATGAATATGATCAAAAACGATTGTTTACTTCTCTTTTATAGCCTTTCCCACTCGGTCTGTGGACTCCACGTGCTGACCTCGCTGTGCGTTGGTCACTGCTGCTGTCGCCCAGCGTAGTGTGTGTGATGTAGAGAACCTGTGACAAAAAAAAGTTAAAAAAAAGAAAATAACATGAGAAAGCCGACGCAAACACAACTTTCTTACCTCCTTTGTCAGAGGGAAAATGTTTAATTGGAAAACACACCGAACACAAATTAGAAGAAATGCAGCAGACAAAACTCAAAACACTAAGAAGATATGTGTACGCTGTGAATATGGCAAACAGAAATTCTTGCATTTTCTGACTTGTGTTTTAGTGATTCACAAAAGCATAAGCAAGAATTAGAGAAAAGGTGTATTTGGAAAAAGTGAACTGTCGCAGGCTGCAAGAAAATCTGAAACTGACATAAATGCGCTTCCAGTTTCTTCAGTGATTCAATGATTTTTTTTTTTGGAGTAATTTTCTATGTGACATCTATGTAGAAGACTCAAAACCCCTGAATCCATACGAGATTTAAGTGAAACGTTATTGAGTCTGTGACACTGTAGAGGAATCAATGTTTTAATGGCTGTTATATCAACATTATTGAAAGCAAATCCCCACAGCTGATTCGTCTTCTTCTCCCTGACAGCTGCCTGTCCAACACTCAGTCTATGTCCCAGATGTTTAGTCAGCAGAAATTCAAGAATCAACACAACGTGTTGTCTAAAAATAAAAAGGTTCTACCAAAGAACATGTCTGCAGTTTCATCTGCTCACGTCAAAAACAAAACATTTTGAAGATGCTGTGAAACAAAATATACGTCGCGTAAGAAAGCCAGAGAAGAAGGACGTTGTGGCACAGAACAATGGATCAATTCCGACTATTTCTGTTGATGATAATAATGCACACATGTATGGAAAATCCTCCACATCCGTTCCTGTTTCAAACATGTTTATTTGCATCACAATAGAAACAAGCATTGTGCGTAATGAGATGCATCAGAAGCGTAACACCAAACAACCTAAGGACTGCTGAATAAGTGTACACTGCTGTGTGAGATTGGAGATGCTGTGCTGTGTTCCGAGGTGCAAGACAACACTCCTCGTGACGTGTCACAGTGTCATTACTATTTCAATCCATTTAAAGGTGTGACATCATGCCATTACAGCTGAGCACCCTGTCATGTGTGTGTTGAACGCATGGGTCACACTTGTACACTTTGTGGGTCCAGATCTCGGTGTGTGTGACAGTCCCAACAACAGGAACGACGTTCATATCCTCCGCAAATGCTTTTTGGGGTAAGGGCTTCCCAGATTCATGTATGCACAGCAAGCCCAGACCGCAAAAAGATTCGTGACGGACAACTGCTCCAGCCCCCAAAATCCACTCCAGTCCACGACTCCGCGGGCTCTTCGTCCTCAGAGTGTTGTCGGATAAAACACGGTGTGCATGAGGGTGTTTGTGCACAAACGGCTGGGTTGTGTGATGGAGCCACCAGAACTAAAACACCACTGGACTGGCATTGCTTTGCAGCCTTGTTATTAAAAAGAGCGGCGATAAGGAGAGGCGGCATCTCATTGCCGTTATAGACTTTAACACGCAGCAGAGGCATGGCCGCGATTTCATTGGACAGGGCGACTCGTCATCTAGCCAATGGCGATGCAAAGGAAAAGAGCACCTAAGCAGGAGGCCAAAGCACCTGACAGTTCCCTTACTCCCCCCAACATTCACTGTTGCGACGTTAAACCAAACAACCACTCTTCTTAGAAAATACACAAGAAAACATCCTGTTCTGGGGTGTGTCGTTTCCATTCAATCATTTTTTCACTGAAAAAAACCCCCCAAAGTAATCATAATAACACGCGTTTAAAACGATTACTTTCATTAATATTAAAGTTTCCTTTATTTGCAAAGGGTTAATTTGGCTCCAAACCTCCAGCTGCCGAAACAGGGGCCCCACCCTCGCTCCGTTTTCATTGGGCCATCCAGCCTTTCATTTGCGGACGCGTCTCCCATCCGGTCACGAATCCCCCCATCTGTCTCGAGCGCACCGGAGCCAGACGCCACTGACGCAGCACGCGCCTTACTCACTTTTAGCAGTCACGACTCGAGACTCCCCGCGCACAAAAGAAAAAAAAAATATCTGCAAACAAGGATGAAATTGTGAAGGCAGCGCTTTGTCTGAGGCTGATTGGGATTCTCGCCGTTTAGCTTCTGTATTAAAAAAAAAAAAAAAAAAGATCTGAGGCAATGATTGAGCCGAGCATGGTTACAAAAATGATTATAAATTAAAAGAGGGGGCATCCAGGAAAATATATCATAAAAGCCTGAAGCCTTTTGTGTGAGACCTGGTGCATGAAAAGCCCACAGTGGCAGCGTAACGACGCTCCGTGTGAGAGAGCAAACCCAGTCCGAAAAGACTTCAGCACCACAGCCGGAGGACAGCTCCACACTCACACCAAGATCAGCTTCAAAAGAATCCACAAATCTCAGGCTTTTAATGGACTGACACCACGAACTGAGGAACAACAGGACATCTATTAGAACGAACCGACACAAGACACACCACCCTTTTTTAACCAGAACCAAGGGTGATTCCCGTGTAGCTGCGAACACAGACTCCCTTTAAGCATGCTGCAGAAACAGCGGCAATCCACACAAAACACTCATGACATCGCGTTTCCTTGAAGCACACACCCCGCCTTAAACGATCACATTTCGCTCCTGCCCTTTGGTTCCCAGCGGTTTGGATAAAAAGCACACACACACACATAAACACACACACACATATGGCAAAAGAAAAGAAACAGGTGTAGATAGAGAGAGGTTTACACAACTCACCACTGTAGCAGCGGAGCTCCTTTCAAATCACGAAAAGTAGCACAAAAAAGGGACCCAAAAAAGCCCGCCTCTAAACAAAATGTGCTCTGGCTGTTCGCCTCTTCAAACTGTGCACACACTGTACTCTTGAATGGTGTGCCTTTTATAGGAGTGATGCCCCCTATCTATTTCTGGATCACGATCCAACCCCGTTTCTATATTTAGCTCGCGCGTGATGAAAAAAGAAAAGCTCGCAGAGGTTCCTTGGAGGAATTTCGAGCGTGCAGCGTTTGAGAGCTGGCGCGAGCTCGCGCCTCCCCCTCCCTCCCTGCACGACGGATGCGCGTGCACGGCAGCATCTCCTTAATAATGATGCCGCGGAAAACTTGCACGCCCGGATTTAAACCGAATCATGGCAGTGTGCAGAATTAGGCTTTTATTAATTCACGATTTTGGCTGCTGACCGGCGCGCGCACACATACCCCCCCCCCCCCCATCACCTCACATTAGAAGCTTGGGACTAAAATGCTCACACAAGCCTGCATTCTGCAGCCCAGTGGTACATGACATTATTTTTTAAGAGGCCTGTTGTGTAGTTGACCCCAAAACAAATGGAAGAATAAATAGACTTCCTGCACTGGGGGCTGCGTCAGTCAGCATTGACGTCAGGTGGAGAATCTCCCACTTTGAAGGTGGAAGCAGGACCCTCCATTGCACATACCGTGGCTAAAAAACAGCGTCGCTCCAATGAAACATCCGCTGAAAATGTACAATAGCAGAGGATAGGCTGAGGAAGGCGCAGCCCCCTCCTCATCCAAACTGGAAAGGCCATTGTTTGCTGGCTATAGTCAAACCCCTCTTTCATGTCATTGGGAGCAAAGGAGGAGCTTGCCACACACAAATAAAATGGTGAGTAAAGTAAGAGCTCCACTGGCCATCATGCGAAACACCAAACGTTCCATAAAGGCGTTTGTTTTATTTCAAATCATGAGGCCCGTAAAGGTGGTTAAAACGGCTCCAGGTTGGGCTCACCCTCCAGGAGACCCAGATGTGGCCCTCAGTGTGACGATGCAGAGCTACACACGCACACAAAAAGGTGGAAGGCTCATCACAGGCTGCCGCGGTCTCAGTCCTGCAGACTCCCCCTGCACAGGGCAGAATGCTGAAACGCGTAGTAACGGAGCGGCGCTTGGCCGACCGATGATGCTATTTTTAACTCCCATACTCAACATGCCTGGCGCTGCGGGTTTCTCTGCTCAGGGTAGCCTACTATACTGTACGAGAGGCACAACACAAGCACAGGACAGCTTCCAGGCGGAAAACTGCAAGACTGGGCCTGGTTTCCGAGAAGAAATAATCCTCGTCAGATTATGATATATGTTGTTATTTTTTCTTTATCAACGTGTCTCTTTTTTTTTTTTCCATGAATGAGACACTGTTTCAGTCTTTAAAGCTGCAACCTGTAGGATTTTTTTTTACATTACACGCACATGAGATTAAACTTTTGTACCATTTTCTATCTGTTTTATTTGGATATTTTATGATGTATTGTATTGATGATGCGTGATGGCATGAATTGTGATGCATTTTCAAATTGTATTCATATTTCATACACGTGTATTTTATTTTACAGACTAAATGCAAATATAATTTCACTTACAGCCTATTTATATTACACAGCCACATCACACACAGCACGCACACCAGTGCACATGTGATCATTGGTGTGTGCTGTGTACAATAAACACCTAAAGGGTACGTTGGGTGATATTTACTGGAAAAACAAATGGTCACACTGGACAGACTCAGAATATGTGAGGTTGCTTATTTAGTAGCAAGTCACCTTGTCCTGTTTTTCCTCTCTGGAATCATGCAAGTCAATCAGGGAAGGCTAAAGACATTGACTTTATTGAGTTTACTAGGCGTTTTAAAAAAAAAAGCATGTTCATTGTTGGTGAAAAGCATTCACAGTGTTCACAGCTGATAGCAGGCAGAAAGGAAATCTTTATTCTACAAAATGTTGTGTTAACTTTTCATCTGTCCGAGGGCCGATTCCTAGTAATGTGGCTGCACATTGCAGATAAAGACAAATATTTATTATATAATATATAATAGTATTTCTGTTGTATGCGACTTTCTGCCTTTACTTCACTACATCTCAGAGGCAAACATATGTTATACAGTAATACGTTTTACTTCACTACACTGACAGTTTGAGTCACTAGTTACTTTTCAGATGGCCCTTCATGCATCTCCATATTTGGTGATTTTTAATTTGAATTTAACTAAAGGATGAAGTGTTTCCTCCTTCCTAAACTAAATCACCTCCTTGGATTACAGGGAGTATGAAAATGCATTGACCCAAAGCTGAAAACAGGGCTTTTTTTTCTGGCCTCATGAAAAGTTGACTTTTTAGCGATAGATGGATGGCGGCGCTACAAACATATGATGATCTTATAGAAAATGATGCATCGCTGTAGATTAAACTAGCCAACAGTATATACATTAGTTAAAATGAGCTCAACATTAAACACCTGCAGCAGTAAAATGCAACATCATCAGATAGGGACCATTTTACTGCACAATAAATACTTTTACTTCTTGTACTTTAAGTACTTTTTGCTGATAATACTCACTTTTACCTGAGTAAGTTTTTGAATGCAGAACTTCTACTTGTAGTGGAATATTTTCACTGTATGGTATCCATACTTTTACCTCAGTTAAGATCCTGAATACCTCTTCCCGCACTGCAGATATTCTATGTCCCAGACACACATACTGTCTTTGAATGTATGGTGCACTTACAGCTTTTAAGAGCTGTTATGTAGTTTAATGTAGCATTTGTCTGGAGTCATTCCACAACTGTGGCACTGAGTGAGGAGCCAGGATCAACAAGCAGGTCTTGCTGTACTGTGGGACTGAATGAAGAGAGTGTCTGTGATCATAGGGGGATGATACCAGGCAGTTCTTGTGTACCTGAAGTTCTAGACAGAAGTTACCTTGTAGCTCTTGCACACGATTTATAATGGATTGTTTAGAGACAAGTTTAATGGCGGTCTGTGTCTCCAAAGAAAGACTTTTCTCACAGTTTTCAACACCAAAGAGATCCAAAAAGTCGCTGATTTTGATGCAGAAATGGCAGGATTTTTCTATGATGTGGCAGGTCCATCCATACAGCACTTTATGTGCAATCCCACTACTTTTTCTGTAAACCCATATGTCATCATCAGGGTTCTTCGTGCAAATTTTACAAACATTTTCGTTACTTTGAATACTTCTCTCACTTTGTTTTTAGTTTGTAAATAGGAAACACTTTGCTCACAGGCTGGTTCAGGACGTGAAGTACGACGACAGTTTCAATTGTGACTTGCAAAAACAATAACTGGTGTTGGAGTTGTCTGACGTGCTATGTAAATAGATTTAAAAGAGAGAAAAACTGATGGGAGTGGTCTATTCTACGATGACAATGCCTCCGCCCACTGAATGGTTTAGATGAGTATAAAAATCCTGTGAGTCATATGCTGCAGCTCAGCCTTCCAGTCACCAGATTTGAACTCCTGAACACCTAAAGGAGATTTTTTTTTAAGTTTTACACCACCAAAACACTAAATGAGGGAATATCTTTTTGAAGAATGGTGTTCTTTGTGTCGTAAGTGTGATGTTCTTTCTGCTTGGCATCTTTGCCTGCTGCACTTCTGCCTGTGCACACTGGGTCAGCTGCAGGGTCGTCAGCAGGAACCCCTATGCAGTACATCTCCCGGTGGGGACGTCGCCCTGCCACCCCCTGCAACTGCCCCTAAAGATGTGTTGAAGCCTGAGAACTGTGCCTCCTCCGTAGCCACAACCGGTGGCTTTGATGGCCCTCTGTGAGCTCGTCCTACCAGCTGCATGTGAAGTTGGATTCCTGATTTGCCCACAAAGCCCCTTGCATTCCACTGTGGATGGTGGCAGTCCAGCCAGCCTCCTTGCACCCTGCTTGAACTCTGCTGCCAGTTCTGAGTACTTCATCTTCATCTCTTCAGTAGAACTCCAGAGACTTCAACGTCAAAGCTGTCCTAGAAGCATATGGTCACCCAGCATCTTTCCAAGACATTTTGGGCTGTCCATGGTACCACAGCAACAGTGAAGCGCGAGTAAATTCAGAGTACAACGCAGATGGGGACGGCTGCTAAGGCTGCAGAGAATTTCTGTAATACTACTCGAAGTAAAACACAGAAAAAATAAAACGCAGTAATCAACCACAGAGCAAAATTGATTCAGGCTGCAGGTAAAGTGAAAGTAAAGAGGATGGGGCCAGAAGAAGAAGGGACATTGGTGTCAATGGCAGTGAAAACCATTGTCCCCACAGGGCCAATGCATTTTTATTAAACTGAATTAGAAAGAAGAAAAAAATCCCTTGTGGATACAGCCTTGTAAAACATAATGTATTCTCTATGAATGTCTGGTAAACTAGTGCAGTTATTAATGAGTCAAGCGGTGGAGAAGTATTCTTTATCATCGTATGGACCCTTAGATCTTCAGATTCTTCAACCTCAAACACAAAGATTCAGATGAGAACTGACCAGACACTGTCCATGAAAATGTGTGTGCGTGCGTGCGTATATATACTTCATATACAGACAGTATACAGTGATAAATGTTTACACGTAAAATAAGAACTTCAAAATACTCGTATTGCCCACTTAACATGCAGCTAAAGCCAACGGCAAGTTAATGTAAAACACATGCGCTATTACACTATTGTGTTTTATTATTATTAGTTATTTTTAATAATGTGATGAATGAGCATCCTCTATGTTTGTTTGGTATATACTATTTTTATTCGCTGAAGCAATAAATTGTGATTTTCTTCTGATATGTAGAAAATTCACCGCATGAGGAAGGGAAGTAACAGTCTAACATCATGTTGAAAATACAACAGTGTGCTGTAATCTCGAGCCGCTCTCTGCCTCTTTTAAATTAGTCGTCTCCTTTCACGTCCGTGTAGGAAACTCACTATTATTATGTAATATCTTGCAGCAACATCCATTCAGTGTTACTATATTCAGCTGTGCTGAGCCAAATATATCTACAACGCTGTGAGGCGCAGTAACAAATTCCAACGTAGAAACGGGCATCACAAGTTTAGCATCAGAACAGATCAGACCCTGCAAGAAACATCAGATGTTCATCCATCCAAAATGTCCTTTTCTGCTTCTATTTAGCAGCTAGTTTGACTGACACATAGATAGTTGCAAAAAGAAAACACTGCCATTGATGTTACCCCCCCCCCCCAAAAAAAAATTATTATTGAACTATTAAAAAAATAAGCCTATCACTTACATGCAACTGATATTTGCATGGTTTCCTGGATTAGTACCACACTCTGTTATAAACAGCTCTACATTGCTGTAGTATCAATATTTTCTGTTCCTGTATTATGTAGTTCATCTACAACAGTGAAATGCATGGATATGAGAAGTTCAAATGAATGTGGATATGGCTTGTTTGTCAAGATGAAATCATTATTAAACACGAGCACATTAAAAGACCGTTGCATTAAGTGCTAAAGTATAAACGGTGCAAATTAATATTGAGCCCCTGCAATGATGAAATGAGCTGCCTCGGCTGCAGCAGACTTAACAAAGGACTCTCACTGTGTATACTATCACTCTGAAAATACTCAATGGGTACAGAGCATCACACACACACACACACATTCAATGCAGTGTCTCTCTGGTGTGCCAACTCACATGCCTATTACATAACAGGGCTCCTACTCCCAGGCCTAACGCCCCTGACGAATCCGAGCACGCTTTGCTGCACATGAGCTATTTATACACTGCACCCAAGACGGGGCTGGTCAAAAATACCACTCCAGTCAATTATTCATTGAGAAACATTCCAAAACAGAGAGGGGAGTGGGTTCGGCTGCACAGGAATAGACCGGGGAACTAACAATAAATAATGTTCTTTAGCAATGCAGCAGCCCGTTTGTCCTCAGCGTTGGTACCGAACCTGGAGGAGAGGAACGGGAAATGTGTAGCTGCAAATTTTGCCCTCTCATGCGCTGTGCTTGTATTTATAGGAGTCTGTGTATACACTTCAGCTCCTCTGCAACCATCTTGTTCCTTACAGGATTCTAAAAATAGCCGGCTGCTCTGTGCTTGTGCCATTTTTAGTTCTTGCAATTTAAAGCGAAAAAAAGGCAGCAAGCGGGGGGGGGGGAGTGCTGCTTCATAAGGATACTTATGTGGGTGTGCATTTTTGTGTGTGTGAATGGACACACTGTTCCACCTTTGTTCCAAGACGCTCCGCGCTGCATCGCCGACATCACGTTCAAATAAACAGCTTTAAACTGCCAGGTTTGAACTGGTCTCCATTTTTATTGTTTTACACGTTGTCTGGAAGTGAAGCTTTTTCTTTTCTCTTTTTTTGGTAAAGTGCTTTTCTGAAAATTGGGGGGAAAAAAATCACATTTGCCTCCGTTTACAACTGATGATTAACAGCTATGAAGGTTATAAATTTAGCTCTACACAGAATGCGATGCAATTCAATGCACTTTAGGCCAACATGTTTTTATATACAGTTAACTGTTAATCGTTCACTATAGGGCTGAAACTAAAGATTATTTTCATTATTAATTTTAGAATTGATCGATGGGCGGATAAAATGTCATGGAAAATTCTCATCACAATATCCCGGAGCCCAAAGTGTCGTCTTCAAATCGCTTTTTTTGTCCAACCAACAGTCCAAAACCCAAACACTCTTCATTCACTGTCATGACAAATGACAGAGAAAAAGAGCAAATCTTAATATTTAAGAAGTTGCAACCTGCAAATGTTGGACATTCTTGCTTGGAAGCGATTTATTGATTATCAAAATAGCTGACAACTTATTTTCTTTCAATCGGTTGATCGACTTATCGTTGCAGGTCTACCTCATTAAAACTGGAGGTTGAAAACAGCAGATATGAATTTTCAATCTCCTCCAGGTCAGAAAATAAAAAGGAAAGAAACATTAGAAATGTCTCTTTATGTTTGCATGGCTGCCTTTATTAAAGGCAGGGTAGGCGATTTTGGAAAAACCAGCGAGACTTTTATTTTGAAAGAACCGCACAACCTCTTTTTGTTCGTAGCCGTCTCAAATACTGTCTTTCTTTTGCGACCGAAAGCTGTTGTAGGCACTTTCTCTGCCATTTTGTAACTCCTCTTCTTCTTTAGTTTTTTGGTTCTGCAACTGGCTTGCTAGCTGTGGCTATTGCCTTTGCCTTGTAGAAGACTGGTCACGCGCCCCAATGAGTGCTCGCAAGCAGGAAGTAGGCAGGTTCATCCACTTATTTTCTTCGGACCGAATGTTCCGATTGGGCAGGCTTTTTACAGCCCTGCCACTGCCACAGATCAAGATTATTTTTTTTTTATTATTGTCGGTGCATTTAATTTATTCATTGCTATCGGTATGTTACGAGAATTTAAAGTAATATAACAGAAAGTGTTCTGAAAAGAATCGCCTACCCTGCCTTTAAATTTTGTCACTGCACTACAGATGTGTTCCGACACTTATCAGAACTACGAGAAAGCATCTGTTGAGAGTTGAAGCAGATTGTTCAGGTTATTTCGAACCTTTTAATCAAACCCAGGTTTCCCAAATATAGTATAGATTATACCGATAAGTAGATCTGAAAAGTTTGAATCACTGATCTAAATTCTCCTTTCTGGATGATGGTGTAATAATCAATGAATATTATTTTTAATGAACCCGTCATCACAATTTGTGGATTGCTTTAGTAATGTGGACTCATCGCCTGTAGGCTCCACCTCAGTCAGAACCAGTGAAACCAAGTTTTTAAACTCTGTTCCATTTTTTAAAGTTTTTAAATCTTTAAAATTTATTTTTCTATTATTTTGATTTATGCATCTTTATAAACAGCATTAGTAAGAGTATCGCTGAAGACGCTCAGAAATCTCTGAATTGATGTATAAAGGCCACAGCAGTGTGAAGGACAAAATGTAATCGAACAATAATTAAACCCAACTCCTTTAGAATTGCGACACATTAATCTGATCAGTTAAATTCCCAGCCCTGAACCTAAGAATGTGACCTAATGCTACTGTACTTAAAACAGTCTTTAAGATGTACTATATGGAAAATAACAGGTATGATTATACCAGAAATATATGTAAAAATAAATTTGTCATTGAATGCTTAATTTAATATGAAACAATTGGTATATTCTGGAGTTGATGACTATAATTATTTCTCATTTAAAGAGGCTGCGATTAAAGATTCTTGTAATTCAGTTTCTGTCACATATGCACGTTGGTGGTAGATCCACAATGATTGTAAAAGAATGTTGGCACTATAAGGATAAAAGGGAGTGCCAAAAAAGGTAACACAGCGCCACCGTGAGGCAGGTTTTAAAAGAGTCACGTTTATGACCGCAATTTTCAATCAAGGGTTGTACAATTTCATTTAAACTTCAAGGAGTCAAACACTATTGATTTTCTTTCCCCAAACAGACAAAGAATCGACACAGAAATAATTTGATTAAATCCACACTCTGCCTTTAATATTGTACATCTAATACAGATTCCACTTTGAAAGTTTTTTTTTATTTTATAGATGGTCAAAGGCAAATCCTTTTTCTGCCTTGTGATTTCCATAAGCAAATGTAATAGCATATTCCAGTCTCTCTCTTTTATATTTAAATTACTTTGGAGCAAACAGTTTGTAGGTCCCATATAAACAGGAATGACACAGAAAGAAGTGCAGAGAGAAAAGTGCTGAGAATTCTCAACTATTTTATGAAGTGAGGGCATGTATTGTTCAATTTGAGGTCTTTTAACCTCTGAGCCTGAGCGAAATACTTAAATACTGTATGACGTCCTTTTCACCTGAAATTTCCAATTAAGTTACATTAAAACATGGCGCCATCTCCAGGCTGTACTATGTTATTAGATGCCACCTCCTCATACCGAAATGATTTCAAAATGAAAATGTGAGCTATAACTCCAATTAGCAAAGAGTGAAATCAAAATATTGTGGAAGAATTACGTGGAACTTGAGAGCCATAATTAATTTATCCTCCCCTTTCATTTTTGCAAGTCAAGCAATCCTAATAATCTCAGATTTTCGTAACTTCCTGATTGTTAGATAACAAGTGGTCCTGCCTTTGACAGATTAGTTGTTGGGCAAATTATCTACAGTTGACCTTAAATGTCTCCATTTCTCAAAGAGAAAAAGAAAGAGAATATGATGTTTGATGCCTCATCTTTAACAACAGATCTGTCTGAGTACTCTTTATCTGGTATGTGAATGATTGTGGGATACTCCTGGGATCCAGCTGGTTCAGTGGTTTAGGGCTGACGGCGGTCCCTCTTGGTGAGCAGGTAACACTGAATGGTTCTTAGTCGATCTTTGGCAGGCGCGAACTCTGGCTGCAGCTTCAAAGTAGACTCGTACCAGCGCATTGCTTTCTCGAACTCCTCCTGTTGTCAAGAAACACAACAACCACGTCACCACAAGGACACGACTCGCATCACTGGTTGAGAAATGTCTTTACCGTCTGTTGTAGCACTCGTTAAACTTGAGGAGCAAATCATATCAAGGCTTTTGTCACATACACAATCATACACAGCAGAACGTATAGTGAAATCCGGTCCCCAGCATTTGACCCATCCCAATTTTTAGGAGCAGTGGGCAGCCACTGTGCAGCGCCGGGGGAACTCCAGTTCTCATACAGTGCCTCTGTTAAGGTCACTGACAAGAGAATTAAGCAAAGACAGGTGTTTTTGATGGTGTGGGAGCACCGGAGCACAAACATGGGTTGACGGGGTTACGGCGAGGTGAACGTGCAAAATTCTCACAGAAAAAGAAATCAAACCTTCTTTCTGTGAGACCTACACTGTGCTGACCAGCAGTAGGTCATGTCACTACAAGAAAACAAAACAGTAGGAGAAAATTTGACTGTAGCCATTACCATTGTTATATAGACGTTGGCGAGGGTAAAGTGGTTCACGACAAAGTGCGGTGCAATTTCTACTGCCATGCGGGCAACTGTAAGAGCGTCCTCCCAAAGCCGGGCATTCTGGAAGATGTTGGCCAGGCTGATGAGGGGCACGTCCTGGTTCACAATTCAGGAGGAAAAATTATTTTTATTTTTTTTTTTAAGATTTAAAACAATTCTTTATTAAACAGAAGTACTGGATGGGTCAGCTGTGGGGAACAGCTGCTGTCCAACTTGCCTTCATGTGATGGGGGGCGTAGTTGAGGGCCTGTCGCAGGCAGTCGATGGCTCTCTTGCCTTGACCTTTCACCCTCCAGTAGAGTGCAGCCATGCTGGATAATACCCATGATGTCTGATTCTGCAGTTTCAGGGATTAGGGAAGGGAATAAACTCAAAATCAAACTTGGGCTAGGTAATGCTATATAAGAAGCCATGAAACTGTGTCTCTCACTTCCAAACACACATTTAAAAGTTCAAATGTTTGACTGATGCCTTTACTTCTTGGAGCTTTAAAGAGTTGGCCAATGAGCAACTTAAGTAAATGAATGCGTTTTTTTGCATAAAACACAATGTCAAGTTCCATCTGATCCTTGCCAATTCACATAAAAATTTGCATTTTAATAGTAGTTAACAGTAACAGGGTAGTGAAAACAAATCAGATCTCAACTTGATTTTGCGTATTTAAAAATTCTTCAGTTGTAAATTCAGGCATTCAACATTGTCCAAACATCCATTATTTTAGTACAAAACTTCCTCTTAAAGGGAAAAGTTTATCCAAAAATACATGTTTTTTTTTTCTCTCTTATTTGTAGTGCTATTTAGCCAAACATATTCATCCATGTATATTTTTTTTTTTGTGCGAGTTGCTGAGTTTTGGAGATTGGAGATCTCGAATATAATGAAATTAGATAGCATTTTGCTTGTGGTGCTCAAAGCCCGAAAAAAATACATTTTAAACTCAACAGCAATGTCCGTTTCCAGAAATCATGACCCAGTTACTCAAGATAATTCACAGACCTTGTTGCGAGTGGTTTTATGTGGGGATTTTCTTTTACCTACACCATAACGCGCAGAAGAAAACTTGCTGCCGCTCATGGACAAGAGGCTTGTGCACGTGACAGAGTGGGATGTAAATATTAATGGCATCCTCCTCGGCTGAGCTCTAATGCTAGCTAGCTTAGTTAGCTAGCTTTGAGTAGAGACAGGCTTCCTTGTGGGGCGTCATACAGAGAGAAAATAGTTCCTAGATGAAACTTCTCACAACGAGGTCTGTGGATTTATTTTGAGTAACCTGGTCATGGTTTTTTTGGAACAGCTTTCTGCTGTTGAGTTTTTCAAATGTATTGTTTTGGTGCGTTGAGCACCACAAGCAAAGTGTCATCTAGTTCCATTATATTCAAGAGAAGCAAACATCTCCACAGCAGATATCTCCAAAACTCTGCAACTCACACCAAAACAATCTAGATAGATAAATAGCACTACAGAGAAGAAGGAAAATGGATTGAACTGTTGAGGGCCCTTACCTTCTCTAGTACTTTAGCGATGCGTGTGCCCACCTGCTCAAAGGACTGAGGAGAGAACTTATCTTTGCCGAGGTTCTGCAGGACCTGGGGGTTAGAACAAGAGGAGACACATGTGAGACAAAGAAGCAGTACTATGCTGATTATTAAATAATAGTCTGTCAATTAAATTACTTTTTATAAAGAGTGTAAATTATGATTTTCCACTTGCACGCATCATCTACCCTTGTTGCTTATGATGTCTTGGCTGTTAAGGTGCAATATGTATGAATTGGCTCCCTGTCTCCTCCAACACAATGTCTTTGACATAAAACTTACTTCTTCACATTCTGTTGATAGTTGTAGTTAATTTTTGAATGTTTTACACTGAAATTCTTACAATATTGAACCTTTAGCTTTCTTTCTTTTCTGATCGATAATCAATTCTTCTGATTCTGCTGGTTGATATTCTTTAGCCTCCTGATGTTTAGATATAGAAAAGGAAGCGTATGCATGTTTTTGTAATCTATGGCTTCTGCCTAAGCTTACTTCACGCAGTTGACTCTCTCCAGTGTAGTGGATGGCAGCACGATTGGCCACCCCTGCCAGGTGGTCGAGGGTGTGCATACTGGCAGCTAGGTTGGCGTTGCATAAAGGTTCAGCAGCAGGCTCCTGGAGTGGAGTGGCAAAATCTATGTGCTCTGTGATACTGAAAAGAGACCGTGAAAGGAAAGAGTACAATTACACAAAGAAGACTAAAACATTTTATTTGCTGTATTTTCATTGTGGATATGTTTCGATGCAAGATCATCAATAAGACAGTAATGTTTAGGTATTTTAACGTAAGGTATTTGATAAAAACATTTTAAGATATCTTTTTCAAGTTGCTCTATAAGCAAAACACATCAGAGCTGTCCCTCCCAAAACAATGCAAATGGTCAATGATTCAGTGTCAACTAAATTTACAGTGATATAATTATAAGATGTTGGAATCATTTTAAAACTCTTGGGAATTAAATTGTTAGAATGTGATGAAAGTGTGACCATGATCAGACAGTGAGCGTCTTACTCAATGTTCTTAGCAGAGACAGCCAACCAGGTGCTAGCCACAGTGGTGAGGTCTACCCTTCGTGTCCGTTGGCACTCCTCTGGCCCTGGCCAGCCAAGACTTGTGTAGTCCCTCAAGCGACCTGCCACCAAAAACACAAAAACCACAAGAGATATCTCTCAATTGGGTCAAGTTCAGCACCTCAGTGCTTTTTCCTGTGTTCATGCTGGTGTAAGTAAATAAAACGCAGGTGTATATGGTACCTGAAGGGCCAGGCGATGGGATAGTTGGCCCGCTTATCTCCAACACAGAGTGTCCTCCAGGCAGTGACTCCCCGTTTTGGCTGTCGTCGGAGCTTGCAACACTGTCTATCCCATCCACCTTCGCCTTTCTGACCCGCTTTACCTGGAAGGTGATCTGATGAACAACAACAAAAGGCACTCAGACATTCTGTTCGGCTGTACACGCTTCAGTCCAACCCAGATCTCACAGAGTTTGGTGATTAGAAATCAAACATAATTTAACAGGTCCACTTACCCACTCTGCTCCGTCGTCATCCTCACAGTTTCCGAAGCAGGGCCCCCCACCAGCACGGGCACCCATGACACGATCATTCTTTAGGACCCGGATACCTCGCAGGTCCCCTCGTTTGCCCCCAACATCCAGCGCTCCCTCAAAAGCCCCCATCAGGTCCTCCTTTAGCTGCCACTCCTCCTCGCCTTCCACTCCTCCACCTCCAAATGTGGTGGCCATTTTATCTGATCCTGAGGCAGAGGGAGAGGACTGTTGCTGTCTAGCTGCCTCACCTGATCCATTACTGTCCACAATAAACTCTGAGGAGCGGTGGGTTAACAGGTATGAACACAAGAGAAATGAGAGAAGTAAATTAGGGTGTGAGTGATGAGCTACAGGAGCACTTTGCAACCTGATCTGGTTAGAAAGATTAAGCCAACTGACATTTGCAACTGATGTGTTCTAACTTTCAATAACATTTTTTCAGTAAACTCGAAATGATGCCATTATATCATTTCCACATTGATTTGAAACTTCCTCCCGCCTTTTGTGTAACAAAGTGAATGTTCACTCTTAAACCATCTTTAATCATCAACCTGGCTTACTTGTGTGAAATGCACATGAAGCGTAATTGTCCTTTACAATTATTCACTACATTTTTACAATTGGGCAGGCATTTGAATAAAGTACAGCGACGACCATATGTCAAAACGTGACAACGTTTTCAATCATTAAAATTGTACAAAAAAAAAGCTGTTACTTCAAATTCTTATATGTTGGATGCAGTATAAATCTGTGCCCATGTGGAACTGCACTGAACCACAGTATACTGGAAAGATATTTGTGGCCGTTTCATTGTTGCCACTGAAGTTGTCATGAAATCACATTCTTACTCTCAAAGAGCAAGGAGTCCTCGATGGCAGAAATGGATGGTGCATCCTGCTTCTCTTCACTGGCCTCCCATTCCTCCAGCTGTATACCAAGCTCCTCCTCAGCCATGCAAGCTGCACCCTCTGGGTCAACACAAGTTAAGTTGAGGTACACTTGTTAGCCGAAGCTTACCATGATAGTAGTAGACCTGCAGAAACGTATTAGCTGGCACTGAAACAAACGTATCTTTTCGTAGGCATTCCACATTGCAACACGAAATTTGAAATAAAATTAATATTCTGACGCTTGAACAGTTTTCCCTCTTTTATGTGGGGAATTATGTGTTACAGAAAAGTAACTAAGGCAGTTTCATTTTTTACTTTGAATTAAAGTAACAACCTTTAACTTTTTATCTGTAAATATGGTTCATGTTACTACTCTACTCACACTGACCGATATAGTGATTCAACCCAAAGCCAGATGATGAAAGCTTTGGCACTAGATTTTTCCTGTGAACAATTCTCCCCTGAACAGAAAGTGATGCATTTTAGATTTTGAGAAGGTGTTTGCTTTTTTTGGAATTCAAAAATTTAAAAAAAAAATCAGACTTTCAGCTTCTCTCTCTCTACACTCTGTTGACTCCAGACAGTCTCATTTTACTTTGGCAAAGCTCTGATTTTTCAACTTGGAAGCTCTTGGCTGTTGCCAGAAAGACATTAGATCTGTGTACAACTTTACTGGATGTCACAATTTTGTAGGAGTCATGGGGAGAGACATGAAAACAATTGTAGTAATGAACACAATATGTGGCTAGTTTGCAGTAGCCAATATCTATATTTTTTTTTCTAATGCTGCAACATTTAACTCAGTAGGACTTTGTTTCAGGCTCGACATAGCTTTTGCAATAAGCACGCTGGCTCGACAAGGTAATAAGTGTATGAGGCTATTAAGATAGTAATGATGAGAACAGTATTGCAAGAATGCTCCTTTTGTTGCAGCCCCGTATGTTTCTCTTTATTGCACTGGTACGGTATGTTTTCTGTAGTTTGTAAGCTAGTCCACAGCGATTAGCATTATCATGTCGGGTTGTAAAGTTACATGTATTTCTCAAATATTAGCTACTAACCAATATTCTGAATTGAAATGTTTTGGCACAACAATTAAAAAGAAAAAGAGCATAAATGATTACCATTTGTTGAGTGTAGCAATACCCCTAACAGGATCGAACATGTGGGAAGAATTGCAGCCAGCATATAATTTAACATGAGAAAGTTGTGTTGTTTTTTTTTGTATATTTCAACCTTTTTGACCCAACTTAAGGTGGGTGTATGTTTTATAAGTGCTTCTCCAACCTCTTGTACTCAGTGTGCTTTATGGCAGCAATATTTAGCTGTGCACAGTAAAATATAGACCGTTCTAAATTTGGCATCAGCTATTTTCTGCAGCCTAAATTATTGAGCGGCAAAATTTCTCCACTTCAAAGCACTTTTCTCTTCACTCCCACTGTATGAATTAAGGAGAAGGTGCAGTCACACCAGAAGCGCAAGATACTACTTTTTTTTCTCAAAGCTACTTTTGCAGCTTCACTCTGTACTCTTGCAGCTTCAAGGGACAAGGGGGGCACAAACCCTAATCATCAAAACAAGTTGTTAAATCAAGCAGAACAAGGGGTATGCTATCTGTAAACTATTCACAATATAGGAATCTGTTGCTCTTCATTATGAAATTAAGGAAAGGATTTCTGGTGACTGTCTGTTCATTTGTCCCTTAAACAGCTATCTCTATGCTACAGCTAACATTTCAGGAGGTTCAGTAAATACTATTTATCACTGCTATGTCCTTAGATGTTTGTTCAATATGGCAAGATAAACCAACAAAGAGGTTTGTGTTAAGAAACTTACAAATGCTTCAGCTTCGTGAGTCTCTAAATCACTAAACTTTATCAAAGATCACAGTTTAGTTGCCTGGAATAACAATCTAAGAGCATACCATTATAAGTGGTAAAATAAAGAAAAATCCATCATCTTTAAGAGAATCAAATGAGTCTATGTGTGTTTGATTCACTTACGTGAGCAGGGCTGTCGCTGTGAAAGATTGTAAAGGAAGGGGTAGAACTGCAGACAACGCAGCAGAGGTAGGCTGGTGCGACACTGTTTACAGCCAGCAAGGGATGAGAAGGAAGAGGAAGAGGAAAGTGCCGTCATCAGGATATGGCGGAACAAGGCCAGAGCACCTGTCACATTTCCCTGGGCCAAGTGCACGCTCACCAGGCTGAAGAGGGTGTGGGGCTGAGGGAGGAAAGCAAAACAAAACAGGAGAACATAAGTGATAGGTAGCATACGTGAAAACAGACACTTAGTTTTAGCAGAAATATTTCAAATATGTTTATGATTCACCTATAATTTTGTCATCCTAATGGTCATTAGTGTAATTTTACAATGTTGGTCTATTCTGTACAGATGACTTCGATTGCATGCCTGCCTGTCTGTCCTGTGAGAGGGATCCCTCCTCTGTTGCTCTTCCTTAGGCTCCTTCTATTTTCCCCATGTTAAAGGGTTTCCTCAGGGGGAGTTTTTCCTTATGGGAATTGAGAGTCTAAGGATGGTAGATTGCAAAGCCAATTGAAACAAATTTGTGATCTACGATATTAGGCTATATAATTAAAATTGACTTGACATGTGTACATCCTAAAAAGATGTAGGGACAAAACAAGGTACATGCATTTTTTTTTAAACTGCATGTACAACAGCACTCTTGCAGTTTGTAGCAATTGAGTGAGGTGAGTCATAATATATCGCCATTCTTACTACACTTTACCAGCTTCAGTTCCACATACACCGATCAACCATAACACTATAACCACTGACAGTTGAAGTGAATAACATTGATTATCTCGTTACAATGGCACCTGGGTGGGTGGGATATATTAGGCAGCAAGTGAACATTTTGTCCTCAAAGTTGATGTGTTGGAAGCAGGAAAAAATGGGCAAGCGTAAGGATCTGAGCGACATTGACAAGGGCCAAATTGTGATGGCTAGACCACTGAGTCAGATCATCTCCAAAACTGTAGGTCTTGTTGGGTTTTCCCGGTCTGCAGTGGTTACTACCTACAACAAGTGGTCTAAGGAAGGACAACCGGTGAACCGGCGACAGGGTCATGGGCACCCAAGGCTCATTGATGCAAGTGGGGAGCGAAGGCTAGCCCATGTTGTCCGATCCCACAGAAGAGCTACTGTAGCATTAATTACTGAAAAAGTTAATGCTGGTTCTGATAGAAAGGTGTCAGAACCAGCGTTAATTTTGGCTGCTGATTTTGATTTAGTCTTAGTCTTTTGACTAAAATGCATATTAGTTTTAGTCACATTTTAGTCATCTGAATTATT